>CAUPSL010000959.1:0-18773 GCA_963514005.1 Raja brachyura
TCCTTCTCTCCAGAGATGCTGCCTGTCCCGCTGAGTTACTCCAGCATCTTGTGTTGGTCGGCAGAAAGACAATACATGATTACAATCGACCCATTCGCACTGAACAGATACTTGATGGGAAGAGGTGGACAAAAATGCTGAAGAAACTCAGCGGGTGAGGCAGCATCTATGCAGCGAAGGAATAGGTGACCCCCACGTCAGTCTGAAGAAGGGTCTCGACCCGAAACGTCACCTATTCCTTCGCCCCATAGATGCTGCCTCATCCGCTGAGTTTCTCCAGCATTTCTGTCTACCTTCGATTTTTCCAGGGTCTGCAGATCCTTCTTAGACCTGATGCGGGAAGAAACATAGAAACATAGAAAATGGGTGCAGGAGGAGGCCATTCAGCCCTTCGAGCCAGCACCGCCATTCATTGTGATCATGGCTGATCATCCCCAATCAATAACCCGTGCCTGCCTTCTCCCCATATCCCTTGACCACCAGCCCCTGGAGCTCTATCTAACTCTCTCTTAAATCCATCCAGTGACTTGGCCTCCACTGCCCTCTGTGGCAGGGAATTCCATAAATTCACAACTCTCAGGGTGAAAACGTTTTTTCTCACCTCTGGCAGCTCGTTCCATACACCCACCACCCTCTTTGTTCTAGGACTGTGTGGCCCCTGGTTCTGGACTCGCCCAACATTGGGAACATTTTTCCTGCATCTAGCTTGTCCAGTCCTTTTATAATTTTATATGTTTCTATAAGGTCCCCGCCTCATCCTTCCAAACTCCAGTGAATACAAGCCTAGTCTTTTCAATCTTTCCTCATATGACACAAGAACACTTAGTGCAAGGTGAAGCCAGCAATGTCTGATCAAGGATAGCCCGAGGGTCACCAATGAGGCAGAGACAGACTGCAAGCTGACTGATTTGGAAAGCCGTCAGGAGCTCCTGTACCCAAACCACAAGAATGTGAGCATCAATAGGTGCAGCTACCATGAGTGAGATCTTTGTTTCAGACAGTGAAGTATTGTTTCACCTATTGTAATGGTAACCTCTGCAGCTGCACACACACCTGTATCCACTGGAACTTAGCCCAGCGCCCCTGGATTTTGGAATGTTCAAAACCCAGGGGCGACATCTGGGCGTCTCATCATGTGATCTCCACCAAGAGATCACTGGAACGACAGCAAAGCGAGAAGCAGCTGAGAACAGACACAGAACCCCTTTCCATCCGACGAAGGGTCTCGGCCCGAAACGTCGCCTATTTCCTTCGCTCCACAGATGCTGCCTCACCCACTGAGTTTCTCCAGCATTTATGTCTACCTTCCCTCCCCTCCCCCCCCTTCTTTATCCCACCTACCTACTCCTCCCCCTCTCCATTCCTCATGTTCCCCATGTTGGGGGAGTCCAGAACCAGGGGCCACACACACGGTTTAAGAATAAGGGGTCGGCCATTTAGAACGGAGACGAGGAAACACTTTTTCTCACCGACAGTTGTGAGTCTGTGGAATTCTCTGCCTCAGAGGGCGGTGGAGGCCGGTTCTCTGGATACTTTCAAGAGAGAGCTAGATAGGGCTCTTAAAGATAGCGGAGTCAGGGGATATGGGGAGAAGGCAGGAACGGGGAACTGATTGGGGATGATCAGCCGTGATCACATTGAATGGCGGTGCTGGCTCGAAGGGCTGAATGGACTACTCCTGCACCTGTTGTGTGTTGTCCTCCCTCTCACCTACCCTCAGCCCCTCTCTCTCTCCTCCTCAATCCCTACCACCCCCTTCCCACCCTCTCTTCATCTCCCCTCCCTCTGCCCCTCTCCCCCCTTCTCACCCCTCCATTCCTGTCTATCTCCCCCCTTAAACCCAAGGTTCCCCATGGAAGGTTGGTTAAGAAGGTTCAATCTTTGGGTGTTAATGGCGGAGTAGCAAGATGGATTCAACAGTGGCTGAATAGGAGATGCCAGAGAGTAATGGTGGATGGCTGTTTGTCAGGTTGGAAGCCGGTGACCAGTGGGGTGCCTCAGGGATCTGTGTTGGGTCCACTGTTGTTTGTCATGTACATCAATGATCTAGATGATGGGGTGGAAAATTGGATACATAAGTATGCAGATGATACTAAGATAGGTGGTGCTGTGGATAATGAAGTAGATTTTCAAAGTCTACAGAGAGATTTGGGACATTTGGAAGAGTGGGCTGAAAGATGGCAGATGGAGTTTAATGCTGATAAGTGTGAGGTGCTACATCTTGGCAGGACAAATCAAAATAGGACGTACATGGTAAATGGTAGGGAATTGAGGAATGCTGTGGAACAGAGGGATCTAGGAATAACTGTGCATAGTTCCCTGAAGGTGGAATCGCATGTAGATAGGGTGGTAAAGAAAGCTTTTGGTGTGCTGGCCTTTATAAATCAGAGCATTGAATATAGGAGTAGGGAAGTAATGTTAAAATTGTACAAAGCATTGGTGAGACCAATTCTGGAGTATGGTGTACAATTTTGGTCGCCTAATTATAGGAAGGATGTCAACAAAAATAGAGAGAGTACAGAGGAGATTTACTGGAATGTTGCCTGGGTTCCAGCAACTAAGTTACAGAGAAAGGTTGAACAAGTTAGGTCTTTATTCTTTGGAGCGCAGAAGGTTAAGGGGGGACTTGATTGTGGTCTTTAAAATGATGAAAGGGATAGACAGAGTTGACGTGGATAAGCTTTTCCCATTGAGGGTAGGGAAGATTCAAACTAGAGGGCATGACATGAGAATTAAGGGACAGAAGTTTAGGGGTAACATGAGGGGGAACTTCTTTACTCAGAGAGTGGTGGCTGTGTGGAATGATCTTCCAGCAGAAGTGGTGGAGGCAGGATCGATTTTAACATTTAAAAGTAAATTGGATAGGTATATGGACGGGAAGGGAATGGAGGGGTATGGTCTGAGTGCTGGTAGATGGGACTAGGGGAAAATGAATGGTCGGCACGGACTGGAAGGGCCGAGAAGGCCTGTTTCCGTGCTGTAATTGTTATATGGTTAAACCTCATGTCTCTCCCTGCCCCCCCCCCCCTGCATTCCCCCCACAACTCCGGGCCAACTAACCGCTGCTCTCTCTGTCTCTCCCCCACTCTCTCGGCAGGCCGGAGATGCCCGGTCGCGGGGTCGTGGCCTGGGTTGTCGCGCTGTTGTCGTGCCTGGACGCGGCGTCGTGCTTGGCCCACGACCGCTGCCAGACCACGGGGACCCGGGTGGACTGCTCCGGGATCCGGTTGGAGCGGGTGCCCTCCGGCTTTCCCCGCCGCACCGAGACGCTGGACCTGTCGTACAACCGGATCACGGCGGTCGGGGACTGGGACTTGTCGGGTCTGCCGTGGCTGCGCGTCCTGAGGCTGAATTATAACAACATCTCCTGGCTCGGCGCGGCCGTCTTCGCTTCCAACCCGTTACTGGAGGAGTTGAACCTGTTCAACAACTCGCTGCGATCCATGCCCGGCCCAGTCTTGGCCCCGCTCCGCCGACTAGTCCGCCTCGACTTGTCTAACAATCTCTACCCGTCCGCCCGGCTAGACGCGGCGTTTGGACGCCTGTCCCACCTGCGCGACCTGTCCATCGGTGGCGATCTCATCCACGCCCTCCAGCTCGGCGACTTCTCCCCTCTCAACCTCACCCCGCTCGACCGCTTCGCCCTGAAGACCGGCTCCAGCCTGCGGGAGTACGAGGCGGGGACTCTGTCCAAGCTCCGGGCGCGGTCAGTGTGGACGGACATCGCGGTAGACCACAAGCCGGGCCTCCTCCCCTCCATCCTGCGCGACCTCTTCGCAACCCCGGCCACCTCCCTCCGCTTCCGAAAGCTGTTCGAGTTCACCTACTACACCGGCGGAGAGGACCTGTTCACCAGCCTCCGGCAATCCGCCATCACCAACCTCACTTTCTTCCGGGGGAAATTCAACGAGCACCTCCTGAGTTTCATCCTGGAGAACCTGCAAGGGTCGGCGGTGCGAAACTTGACCCTCCAGGCCATTGACTTCGCCCGCTCGCCCAACGCCAGCTCCGACCTGCCCGACATCAACCGCTTGGACCTGGACTCTCTCACCCTGAAGGAGATCAGTAACCCCGACGTATTACGGTTCAACCAGCGCTTCACCTGGTTCAACCTGGTCCGCTCGCTGGTCATCAACCTGGTCAACTTCAACTACGTTCCGTGCAGCGCCTGGCGGGAGATGAAGGTGCTGAGGTCCATCGATATCTCGAAGAACCGGCTGGAGGAAGGCTTCATCTACAACCGGCGCTGCCAGTACGCGGGGACCATGCAAAACCTGGAGGAGTTCCTCATCGGGACCAACCGCATCTCCAGCCTGCGGGCTATCGCGCTGCTGACGGCCGAGTGGCCGCGGCTGAGGACCATCGATCTCAGCCACAACCTGGTGGGCTCTTGTGAGGCCCCGGTGGCCTGGGGACAACCCATCTCTCGCCTGGTTCTGCATCACAACGAGCTGAGCGCCGAGAGCTTCGCCTGTCTGCCTCACACCGTCAGCTACCTGGACCTGTCCCACTCGGGCCTGGAACGGCTGGATCCCCGCTGGTTCACGCTGGCCTCTAACCTCAGCACCCTGCTCCTCAGCGGCAACCGCATCAAATTCATCCCGTCGGGCTGGGCGGCTCCCAGCCTCCGGACCCTGCAGATAGACGGCAACTCGTTCGGCGCCATCGGGCCCGGTTCGTTCCGTTCCATGCCGCGCCTGGTCGCGCTGGGCGCGGGCAACAACCCGTACCACTGCACATGCGACCTGCACCGCTTCGTCAGCGAGTCCCGGGCCTCGGGGCTGCTCCTGCGCGACTGGCCGGGCGACTACATCTGCTACCACCCAGCCGAGCTAGTGGACACTCGGGTGGCCGATTACTCCCCGGGGCGACTGCAGTGCGACGTGGGACTGGCCCTGGTCGTGTCGGTCGCCGTGACCGCGGTGGTGGCCGTCGGCGCCACCGTCCTGTGCTGGAGATACGACCTGCCCTGGTACCTGCGGGCTACCTGGCAGGTGGTCCGCTCCCGGTACCGGGCGGCGGAGGAGGACCAGAACGGCCCGCGGGCCTACCATGCCTTCGTCTCCTACAGCTGGGCCGACGCCGAGTGGGTGAGGGATGAGCTGCTGAAGCGGCTGGAGGGATGCGAGCCACCCTACCGGGTGTGTATCCACGAGAGGGACTTCACCCCCGGCAGGTATGCAAGTTGGGGTGTCATGTAATATGTATAGAAGTTGGGACGTCACGTTAAAATTGTACAGGGCGTTGGTGAGGCCAATTCTGGAGTATGGTGTACAATTCTGGTCGCCAAATTATAGGAAATATGTCATCAAAATAGGGATAGTACAGAGGAGATTTACTAGAATGTTGCCTGGGTTCCAGCAACTAAGTTACGGAGAAAGGTTGAACAAGTGGATAGGTATATGGACGGGAAGGGAATGGAGGGGTATGGTCTGAGTGCAGGTAGATGGGACTAGGGGAAAATAAATGGTCGGCACGGACTGGAAGGGCCGAGAGGGCCTGTTTCCGTGCTGTAATTGTTACATGGTTATAAGTTAGGTCTTTATTCTTTGGAGCGCAGAAGGTTAAGGGGGGGACTTGATAGAGGTCTTTAAAATGATGAGAGGGATAGACAGAGTTAGAAACATAGAAAATAGATGCAGGTGTAGGCAATTCGGCCCTTCGAGCCTGCACCGCCATTCAATATGATCATGGCTGATCATCCAACTCAGTATCCTGTACCTGCCTTCTCTCCATACCCCCTGATCCCTTTAGCCACAAGGGCCACATCTAACTCCCTCTTAAATATAGCCAATGAACTGGCCTCAACTACCGTCTGTGGCAGAGAATTCGACAGATTCAGCACTCTCTGTGTGAAAAATGTTTTTCTCATCTCAGTCCTACAAGACTTCCTCCTTATCCTGAAACTGTGACCCCTTGTTCTGGACTTCCCCAACATCGGGAACAATCTTCCTGCATCTAGCCTGTCCAACCCCTTAAGAATTTTGTAAGTTTCTATAAGATCCTCCCACAATCTTCTAAATTCTAGCGAGTACATGCCGAGTCTATCCAGTCTTTCTTCATATGGAAGTCCTGCCATCCCAGGAATCAGTCTGGTGAACCTTCTCTGTACTCCCTCTATGGCAAGAATGTCTTTCCTCAGATTAGGAGACTAGTTGCCTGGGTTTCAGCGTTAGATCTTTATTCTTTGAAGCTTAGAAGATTAAGGGGGGCCACTTGTGGAGGCCACAAGTCAGTGGATATAGAGTCAACAAAATAGAGAGAGTACAGAGGAGATTTACTAGTATGTTGCCTGGGTTCCAGCAACTAAGTTACAGAGAAAGGTTGAACAAGTTAGGTCTTTATTCTTTGGAGCGCAGAAGGTTAAGGGGGGACTTGATTGAGGTCTTTAAAATGATGAGAGGGATAGACAGAGTTGACGTGGATAAGCTTTTCCCATTGAGGGTAGCGAAGATTCAAACAAGAGGGCATGACATGAGAATTAAGGGACAAATGTTTAGGGGTAACATGAGGGGGAACTTCTTTACTCAGAGAGTGGTGGCTGTGTGGAATGAGCTTCCAGTGGAAGTGGTGGAGGCAGGGTCGATTTTATCATTTAAAAATAAATTGGGTAGGTATATGGATGGGAAAGGAATGGAGGGTTATGGTCTGAGTGCAGGTAGATGGGACTAGGTGAGAGTAAGTGTTTGGCACGGACTAGAAGGGCCGAGTGGCCTGTTTCCGCACTGTAATTGGATCGGCAACTTGAGCGCCCTGGAGAGGAAAAGACTACGAAAAGTAGTAAACACTGCCCAGTCCATCATCGGCTCTGACCTCCCCACTATCGAGGGGGTCTATCGCAGTCGCTGCCTCAAAAAGGCTGGCAGCATCATCAAGGACCCACACCATCCTGGCCACACATTCATCTCCCCGCTGCCTTCAGGTAGAAGGTACAGGAGCCTGAAGACTGCAACGACCAGGTTCAGGAATAGCTACTTCCCCACAGCCACCAGACTATTAAACCTGGCTTGGACAAAATTTTGAGATTTAAAAAATCAAGTCTGCAATTTATCCCATCAGGTAAAGCATAAAAAGAAGTTTAATTTGACACCTAATTCACTTTCATATCTTCAGTATTAAGAAAGTTATGACCATTTTCATACTCGGAAATTAGCATCTTGTTCCCCATTGCCTTTCAATTCTTAACTCAAAAGCTGTGATCTAGAACCGTTAAAAGCCCATAACTTTCTTAAAAATTAAGAGCTCAATGAAATTTTCAGTTATTATAGATTGAAGCATTCTGAAACAAATATGAAACAATCTTACTTGGATGACCTGAAATTAAAGCATATAATTAGTTAGTTATCTAATTGTAGCTAATTACAAAATGCAATGAGTAGATCTAAACATCTATCCATTTCTTAAGAAAAGATAAACTTTTTTTTAATTGCCTAAGTGTCCAAATAACATTCACACAATAATCCACAATATAACATAATTTTTAAATCTCATCTTCATGAATTTCTGGGCCAAATGGAAGGAATTTAGTGTTTAATGCCCGTAAATTAATGGCCATTTAAATCAACTAGCGAGTGGGTTTTAGTGGAATGCGGTGGATTGGAACGTTGTGGTTTGCGGTGAAGTCGGGAGGAAAAATACAGCCGGTTCATACATTTTTTTTGGACCCCATTTCGCAACATGAAAATATTATTAAAGCCTCCATAAAAACCAACTTTTAATATAAAAATAAACTGTGTGCCTTTTTTTCTCCCCTACGCAAAATCCCTCCCGTTGTCGGCGCTCACGGCTTTTGAAGGTGATTTTTAAATTACTCTAGTTAATAAATAATCTAGCGTAATTTAAAAATACCTTCATTAATGAAATGTCGGAGCGATTTTTCTTCCGCAACAAAATCGCCCGACATGGATCGATTTTCCCAGACTGCAGAAAAACGGCACTTTAAGCCCGCCCCCCTCTGAAAGGCGCCAAAGTCACGCACACGGGGAGCGGCAGAACTGCAGCGCTGCTCAAGGTAAGTTTTGTAACATACCTACATTAATAACCCATTATCTGTTATTTGCACTGTATCAGTATATTTATTCATGTGTGTAAGTATTTATATAATGGTGTATGGACACACTGATCTGTTTTGTAGTCAATGCCGTCTATATTCTGTTGCGCTGAAGCAAAGCATGAATTTCATTGTCCTATTAGGGGCACATGACAATAAACTCTCTTGAACTTGTAATTGTCATTTGGTCCTAGGTGGATCATCGACAACATCATCGACAACATGGAGGGCAGCCGCAAGGTCCTGTTCGTCCTCTCACGCAGCTTTGTCGACAGCGAGTGGTGCAACTACGAGTTGTACTTCGCCCACCAGCGGGCTCTCGGCCGCTCGCTCCGAGACGCCGTCCTCCTGCTGATGGAACCGATCTGCCCGCGCTCGCTACCCAGCCGCTTCTGCCGGCTCCGCCGTCTCCTCGACTCCAAGACCTACCTGGAGTGGCCGGCAGAACCCAGCCGCCAGCCCTTCTTCTGGGCCCAGCTCAAGAACCTGCTGGGGAAGGCGGATGCTGTGGCTCCAGAGGCTCCCCTTCCCGCCCCCCTCCCCCCTCATCCCGACCCTCTCCCCCCTCCCTCTCTACCCTCTCCCTCCCGTCTCGACCCTCCCTCTCCTCCTCTCGCCCTGCCCGCCCCTCTCCCCCCTCCCTCTCTACCCTCTCCCTCCCCTCTCGACCCTCCCTCTCCCCCTCTCGCCCCGCCCGACCCTCTCTCCCCTCCCTCTCGACACTCTCCCTCCCCTCTCGACCCTCCCTCTCCCCCTCTCGCCCTGCCCGCCCCTCTCCCCCCTCCCTCTCGACCCTCTCCCTCCCCTCTCGACCCTCCCTCTCCCCCTCTCGCCCTGCCCGACCCTCTCCCCCCTCCCTCTCTACCCTCTCCCTCCCCTCTCTCCACTGCCTCTCCCGCCCCTCTGTCTCCTCCCTCCTCTCCCTCTTCCCCTCTCTCTGCTCTCGACCTGCCCGACCGTCCCTCCCCCCCTGACCCTCCCTCTCCCCCCTCTCCATCCTCCCCAACCCGCTCCACCAATTGCCAAAGCCACCAGCCGGCGTAATTGGCCATCACGGGGGCGATGGGCCGAAGGGCATGTCCTGTACTGCATGTCTCGATAGGTCGGGATAGATACTTGGTGGACACCATGAACCTGATGGGGCCGAAGGGCCTATTTACCTGCTGTATAACTCCATGTAAGGTTAGCCTATGGGGGTCACTACTAACTGGATGGACAGAAGGGCCTGTTCCTGTCCTGCACTTCTCAATATTGGGATAGGTTATTGGCGGTCACCGTGAACTCGACGGGCCGAAGAGCCTATTTCCTTGCTGTCTGGCTCAGTGTTGGGTTAGCCTTATTGTTGGGTCAGTACCAACTAGATGGGCCGAAGGTTTCCTGTCCAGCATTGCTCAATCCTGGGATAGTACTTGGTGGTCATATTGAAGTCGAAGGGCCTGTACCCATGGCAAGATATGGACCAAAGGGACATCTTGGTCAGTATGGATGAGTTCGGCTGAGACAGAGCAGCCTCCCGTTTCTGCACACAAACCTGTTACAATTCATGTTAAAACACACCGCTCTATTGGGGTTCCCTTTGCCAAAGAATGTTAATGCAAACATCACCATTTGTGCAAGTTGGTGAATTTTCTGTATTTGTATATCTCAGATTTTTATTACCTGAATAAAGTATTTTTTGAAATAAACTAAAGCTACGAACTGAAGCAGAGAGTGTCGATGAAGGGGGTGAGGGGTTGAGGGAGGTGGGCTGGGGATGTGGAGGAGGTATGGGGTGTCAAGTCAAAGTCAAAGTCAAACAAACTTTATTGTCATTTAGAAATACATTGATATATGCAGTTCCAAACGAAATTACGTTGCATTTGGCTCCCTGTGCAACACAATAAATTAACCGAAGGATAGGTATGTATGAAAAGGGTAAATAGACAATAGTGGCAGCCCATTTACATGGCATTCAGGAATCTGATGGCTCGTGGGAAGAAGCTGTTGCGGAACCTTGATGTTCTGCTCCTTATGCTGCGGTATCTTTTTCCCGAGGGCAGCAGAGTGAACAGTCCGTGATGGAGATGTGTGGGGTCCTTTATGATACTGCTGGCCTTAGACACACAGCGTTTGGTCGCAATATCCCCGATTGAGGGGAGATAGGTCCCGATGATTTTTTCCGCTGTCCTCACCACTTTCTGCACGGACTTCCAGTCGGAGGCTCTACAGTCCCCAAACCAGACAGAGATACAGCTGGTCAAAATACTCTCTATTGTGCCCCTGTAGAAAGTAGTGAGGATGGGATGGGGGAGATGAGCTCTTCTCATCCGGCGCAGAAAGTGTGGGGGTGGGGGGGGAGGAGGGGGGCCAGAAGGGGGTGGACTAGTGAGGGGGTGGGGTGGGGACGGAGGAGGAGGGGACTGGGGGGTGGATAAGAGAGGGGGTGAATGAGGGAAGGCATTGGGTAGAGGGAGTGGAAGGATGAGGGCTGGAATGCAGGGGGGGATGGAACAAGAGAGGTGGGCTGGAGAGGAGGGAGGGAGTGAAGGGATGGAGGGATGGGGAGAGGAGCAGGGAAATGAGGGAGCACAGTGGGAGTAGAGGGAGAGGGAGTGAACAGGCGGGGGGTGGAGGGACGAGGAGAGAGAGGGAACGGGAGGAGGTGGGGAATTTAGGTAACAGTGGGAGTGAGGGGGGGCGAGGAGAGAGTGATGGGACAGGTGGAGGGGGGAGAGACGGATTGAGAGCACTGGGTTGGAATGGAGAGAGGGAATGAGTGAGGGAGGATAGAGAGAATCATAGAATCATAGACAACAGGTGCAGGAGTAGGCCCTTCGAGCCTGCACCGCCATTCAGTATGATCATGGCTGATCATCCAACTCAGTATCCCGTACCTGCCTTCTCTCCATACCCCCTGATCCCTTTAGCCACAAGGGCCACATCTAACGCCCTCTTAAATATAGCCAATGAACTGGCCTCAACTACCTTCTGTGGCAGAGAATTCCACAGATTCACCACTCTCTGTGTGAAAAATGTTTTCCTCATCTCGGTCCTAAAAGACTTCCCCCTTATCCTTAAACTGTGACCCCTTGTTCTGGATTTCCCCAACATCGGGAACAATCTTCCTGCATCTAGCCTGTCCAACCCCTTAAGAATATTATAAGTTTCTATAAGATACCCTCTCAATCTTCTAAATTCCAGCGAGTACAAGCCAAGTCTATCCAATCTTTCTTCATATGGAAGTCCTGACATCCCAGGAGGAGGGAACAGAGGAGAGGGATGGAGAGAAGGAGAGAGGAAGGGAGGGGGAGAGAGGGAGAGAAGGGAAGGGAAGGGGAGGGGAGAGAGGGCAAAGATACTAGAGGAGCCATAACAGAAACCCATTGAACAAAACCCCTCTCATATATTTGATTCCCAAAATGGCGCAAAGTGGAGCGCCGCTGGTCCTTCAGGATGGTCCTCCAGGCCAGGCGTGATGAGTGGAGAGCTGCTGGTCCTCCACGCTGGTCCTCCAGACCAGGCGTGATGAGTGGAGAGCCGCTGGTCCTCCAGGCCGGTCCGGTCCTCCAGGCCGGGCGTGATGAGTGGAGCGCCGCTGGTCCTCCAGGCTGGTCCTCCAGGCCGGTCCGGTCCTCCAGGCCAGGCGGGGTGAGTGGAGCGCCGCTGGTCCTCTGGGCTGGTCCTCCAGGCCAGGCGTGATGAGTGGAGCGCCGCTGGTCCTCCAGGCTGCTCCGGTCCTCCAGGCCGGGCATGGTAAGTGGAGCGCCGCTGGTCCTCCGGGCTGGTCCTCCAGGCCAAGCATAATGAGTGGAGAGCCGCTGGACCTCCAGGCTGGTCCGGTCCTCCAGGCCAGGTGTGGTGAGTGGAGCGCCGCTAGTCATCCCGGCTGGTCCGGTCCTCCAGGCCAGGCGTGATGAGTGGAGCGCTGCTGGTCCTCCGGGCCAGGCCACGGTTGCCCAACCAGATGCAACTAAATTTAAAGTGGCACTTTCTTCCCAATAACCCTCTCCGGCTAAACCCCTCCCTTCACCAGTTAAACTCCAGTTGGAACATTTTGGAGGACCAAGTAACCAAGAGTGATGAGTGGAGAGCCGCTGGTCCTCCGGGCTGGTCCTCCAGGCCAGGCGGGGTGAGTGGAGCGCGGCTGGTCCTCCAGGCCGGTCCTCCAGGCTGGGCGTGATGAGTGGAGCTCCGCTGGTCCTCCAGGCCGGTCCGGTCCTCCAGGCCAGAATGGTCCTCCAGGCCAGGCGGGGTGAGTGGAACGCCGCTGGTCCTCCAGGCCAGAATGGTCCTCCAGGCCAGGCGGGGTGAGTGGAACGCCGCTGGTCCTCCAGGCCAGTCCGGTCCTCCAGGCCAGGCGGGGTGAGTGGAACGCCGCTGGTCCTCCAGGCCAGTCCGGTCCTCCAGGCCAGGCGGGGTGAGTGGAACGCCGCTGGTCCTCCAGGCCGGTCTGGTCCTCCAGGCCGTTCCGGTCCTCCAGGCCAGGCGGGATGAGTGGAACGCCGCTGGTCCTCCAGGCTGTTCCGGTCCTCCAGGCCAGGCGGGGTGAGTGGAACGCCGCTGGTCCTCCAGGCCGGGCTGGTCCTCCAGGCCAGGGGTGATGAGTGGAGCACCGCTGGTCCTCCAGGCCGGTCTGGTCCTCCAGGCTGTTCCGGTCCTCCAGGCCAGGCGGGGTGAGTGGAACGCCGCTGGTCCTCCAGGCCGGTCTGGTCCTCCAGGCCAGGGGTGATGAGTGGAGCACCGCTGGTCCTCCACGCCGGTCCTCCAGGCCAGGCGGGGTGAGTGGAGAGCCGCTGGTCCTCCAGGCCCGGTCCTGTCCTCCAGGCCAGACGTGATGAGCCGAGCGCCGCTGGTCCTCCAGGCTGGTCCTCCAGGCCCGGTCCGGTCCGGTCCTCCAGGCCAGGCGGGGTGAGTGGCGCGCCGGCGGGTCGATGCCAGCCTGGGCCCCGAGCGCCCGCGACATGTCGAGGATCAACCACCAGCGGGACTACAAGGCCGGAGACCTGGTCTTCGCCAAGATGAAGGGGTATCCGCACTGGCCCGCCCGGGTGAGCGGGGACGGGGGGGACGGCGAGCGGGAGGCCCAGGCCTCGGGCCTCGCGTAATGGCGGCGGCCGGGGAGCGGGAGCTGGTGGAGGTGGTGGAGGAGGAGGCCCCGTGGAGAGGCCCAGGGGGGAGAGGGGCAGGGATACGGGGAGAGGGTGGATGAGGGAGGGAGGGGGGGATAGAGAGAGGATGAGAGAAGAGGAGGGAGAGGAGAAAAAGAGAGGGAAGAGAGAGAGAGAGAAGAGGAGAGAGAGGGAAGAGAGGATAGAGAAAGAGGAGAACTGTAGAGAGGTGAAGAGAAGAGGGGGAAGAGAGAGGCACAGAGAGAGAGAGAGAGAAGAAGAGATAAGAGAAGAGAGAAAGAAGAAAGAGAGAGAGAGAGGGAGAGAAAGAAGAAAGAGAGAGAGAGAGGGAGGGAGAGAGATCAGAGGGAGAGAAGAGAGAGAAAGGAGGTAGAGAAGAAGAGAGAAAGAGGAGGAGAGAGGTAGAGGGGGAAAAAAAGAGGAGAAAGAGAAAGATAAGAGAGCGAGGAGAGAGATAAACAAGAAAGAGAGGAGAGAAAGAGGTGAAAGGTGAGGGGAAGAAAGAGAAAGGAGAGCAAGAGGAGAAAAAGATGAGGGAGAGGGAGAAAGAGAGCGAGGGGAGAGAGGAGAGAGAAGAAAGTGAGAGAAGAAAGATAGAGAGAAGGGAGAGAGAGAGAGGGAAGAGAATAGAGAGGCACAGAGAGAGAGAAGAAGGAAGAGAGAGGGAGAGAGAAGAAGATATATATCTATACCTGAGGGGGGAGAGGAGGACAGTGAAGAGATGTGGAGTGAAGACGAAAGAGAGAAAGGCAGAGAGAGAGAGAGAAGGGGGGAGAGGAGAAGAGAGGGAGAAAGAAAGATATTTGAGGGGGCTGAGAGGGGCAGGAATACGGGGAGAGGGTAAGAGGAGAGAGAGAGAAAGTCTGGAGGGAGGGGGGTGAGAGGCTGGGGTGGAAAAGTGAGTAGCAGGGGAGAAGCACGGAGTAAAGGGAGGGGGGGTTGCCGAGGGGGATGAATGGGGGGACAGGGAACTGAGGGGGGGAGGGAAGAGAGGGGTCAAGTGACCCAAGGAAAGGTAGGTGGCCAGGTGGGGGTTCACAATGTTTGGGGAGGGAGGCGGCAGGGGTTTGGGGTAAGGGGCAGGGAGCCACAGTGGGGAGGTCACATTGTTTGGGGGTGGGGAGGGTGTTGCAGTTTAGGAAGTCAAACCAGGGCAGGATGTTCACTGTGAATGTCGGGGCGCTGGGGGAATGTGTGGAGCCGAGGGATCTAGGAGCTCAGGTACGCAGTTACCTGAAAGTAAGAGAGAGGTGTCACAGGTAGACGGGCTGGTCATGAAAGTTTTGGCACATTCAGTCCTGACTACGGGTGCTGTCTGTGCGGAGTTTGCACGTTCTCCCTATCACCTGCGTGGGTTTTCTCCGGGTGCTCCGGTCTTCCCCCACACTCCAAAGACGTGCGGGTTTGTGGGTTAGTGGTCCCTAGTGTGTGGCATAGTATTAGTGTACAGGGTGATTAGATTCAGATTCAAACTTTATTGTCATTGTGCAGTGTACAAGTACAGAGACAACGAAATGCAGTTAGCATCTCACCCAAACGTGCGAACACAGAATACTGGAACAGTAAAATATATATGTGTATGTACAGTAGTCGCAGGTTGGCGTGGGCCGAATGGCCTGTTTCTGCGCTGTATCTCAAGTCCAAGGTGTTTACCTGTGATTTGTCTCTTTCTTGCCGCATCTCAGCTTTTAAAGTAAACATCCGACCTGCTGAAATTTAATCCACTGGGATTATGTTGGGATTAATTAGATAGGATTTAAAAATCCTTTAGACAGAGGCTAGACGAGGCGCGCAAATATGCCATCTAAAACTAACCGTTTAGTTCAGTGACAGAGCATGGAAACAGGCCCTTCAGCCCACCGAGTCCACACTGACCCCGTTCACACTGGTTCAGAGTTATCACACTTTCGCATCCACCCCCGACACACTTGGGGACAATTTCTTTTTCACAAGAGGCCAATTTGCCTTCGAATTAAACCAACAAAACTGCACGCCTTTGGGAGGTGTGCGGCGACCAGAGGAAACCCACATGGTTACGAGGAGAACGTGCAAATTCCACAGACAACTGCGCGTGTACACATACACATACACACATGTGCACACACGCATACACACACGCACATGTACGCACACACGCATACACACACACACACACGCATATACATACACACATATATACACAGACACACGCGTTAGGAACTACCTCATTGGTGACCCTCAGACTATCCTTGATCAGACTTTGCTGGCTTCACCTTGCACTAAACGTTATTCCCTTTATGCTGTATCTGTGCACTGCAAATGGATCGATTGTAATCATGAATGGTCTTTCTGCCGACTGGATAGCATGCAACAAAAGATTTCCACTGTACCTCGGTACACGTGACAAAAAATGAAATGAAACTTTTAGATGGACACAAAAAGCTGGAGTAACTCAGCGGGACAGGCAGCATCTCTGGAGAGCAGGAATGGGTGACGTCTCTGGTCGAGACCCTACTTCAGAAACTTTCAGCTCCCAGGCTCCAGATCTCAAACTGCTGCAGAACAAAAAAAAGTTAAAGAGATTCGTGAGTCCAGGATTGGGGATAGAAACACAGACAACAGGTGCAGGAGGAGGCCATTCAGCCCTTCCAGCCTGCACCGCCATTCAATGTGATCATGGCCGATCATCCAACTCAGTATCCCGTACCTGCCTTCTCTCCATACCCCTGTGCAAAGATTGGGGGGTGAAAGGAGAGGTGGGGTGCGGGGGAGGGTCTAGTGTAGATGGGGAATCTTGGTCAACGTTGGCAAGTTGGGCTGAAGGGCCTGTTTCCGTGCTGTATCTCTGTGACCCCATGACACCTGCACTAAGAAGTATTAACAATTGCGAGTTAACCTTCCATAATGCTAAAGTCGTAGAACTGGACAGCACGGAAACAGGCCCTTCGGCCCTACTTGTCCATGCTGGCCAAGTTGGTATTCTGTGTAGACACAAAATGCTGGAGTGACTCAGCGGGACAGGCAGCATCTCTGGAGAGAAGGAATGGGTGACGTTTCAGGTCGAGGCCCTTCTTTTATTCTGTCTACCGGCTGCCTGTCCGTTCAGTAGCTGGGGTGAGGGGTACATACCAGAGCTGCTGTCCCTCAGTGACCCGGGTTCGATCCCGACCTCCGCCTCTTGTCTGTCTGACTGTGCGGAGTTTGCACGTTTTCCCCGTGGCCGTGTGGGTTTCCTCCTGGATCTCTGGTTTCCTCCCACACGCCTAAGGTTGTTGGAATCTCCCCTCGTTGGCGATTGAATCTGGTGGAGTCGATGGAATGTGTGGGGGGGGGGGGATTGGGTAGGATTAGGGAAAATGGGTACTGCATGGTCAGTATGGACTCCGTGGGCTGAAGGGCCTGTATCTGTCCTGACTCCTCGCAACAAAGTGGCCACGATCTTCCTCCGTGGGAATAGGCATTAAATTCACACAAAGGGGGAAGCCATTTAGAACGGAGACAAGGAAACATTTTTTCTCACAGAGAGTTGTGAGTCTGTGGAATTCTCTGCCTCAGAGAGGCTGGTTCACTGGATGCTTTCAAGAGAGAGCTAGATCGGGCTCTTAAAGATAACAGGGTCAGGGGATATGGGGGGGGAAGGCAGGAACGGGGTACTGATTGGGGATGATCGGCCATGATCACATTGAATGGCGGTGCTGGCTCGAAGGGCCGAGAGGCCTCCTCCTGCACCTATTGTCTAAAGTCGGAGCCAATGTAATCCACAAACCGACACTTAGCTTATTTCAGGAGATTTATGAGTTGCTGCCTCACAGCACCGCGGGTTCCATCCTGACTACGGGCGCTGTCTGTACGGAGTTTGCACGTTCCCCCGTCACAGCGTGGGTTTCCTCCCACACTCCAACGACACACAGGTTTGTAGGTTAATTGGCTTTGGAAAGAATTGTACCGGTCCCTGAGTGTGTGTAGGATAGTGTTTGTGTGCGGGGTGATCGCTGGCTGGCCCGGACTCGATGGGCCGAAGGGCGCTTCATCTCTGAACTAAACTAAACAGCTGAAGTTATAAATATTGTGCCTTTGCACAAAGTCCAAAGTACATCCTTCCTCATTGCAGACGCACAAGTGTGTGTGTGTGTGTGTGTGTACGCTGAGCTCCTGAATCTCCCTGCTTGCTCACCTCCTCACCTTCCCCCCAGCCAACTATCAACCAATCTACACTTCCTTAGGGAAAACAAAAATGCTGGAGAAACTCAGCGGGACAGGCAGCATCTATGGAGCGAAGGAATCGTGACGTTTCGGGTCGAGATCCTTCTTCCGACTGATGTGGGGGGGAAAAGAAAGGAAGAGGCGGATTCAGTAGGGTGTAAGGGAGGAGAAGGAGGGAGAAAGCAGGGACTACCTGAAACTGGAGAAGTCAATGTTCATACCGCTGGGGTGGAAACTAGCCAAGCGAAATACGAGGTGCTGCTCCTATTTCCTTGATCATCTGCTATGATCTGTCCCTTTCACGCCTTATCTTCCATGTCTCTAATTTCCTTCCCAGAGTCCCCATTCCTTCTCTCCACAGATGCTGCCTGTCCCGCTGAGTTACTCCAGCACTCTGTGAAACGTCACCCATTCCTTCTCTCCACGGATGCTGCCTGTCCCGCTGAGTTACTCCAGCACTCTGTTCCAGTGAGTGTATGCACTGACTGCACTGGTCATCACAGAGAGGCACTGCAGCAACAAGGAACTGCAGGTGCTGGTTAATGCATGAAAGGACACAAACATGGATAGGTGACGTTTCACAGAGTGCTGGAGTAACTCAGCGGGTCAACAGATAATAGGTGCAGGTGTAGGCCATTCGGCCCTTAGAGCCAGCACCGCCATTCAATGTGATCATGGCTGATCGTCCACAATCAGCGTCTTTGGAGAACATGCCTGGGTGACGTTTCGGATCAGTCCGAAGAAGGGTCCCGACTATAAACGTCACCTATCCATGTTCTCCACAGATGCTGCCTGACCCGCTGAGTTACTCCAGCACTCTGTGAAACGTCACCTATCCATGTTCTCCACAGATGCTGCCTGACCCGCTGAGTTACTCCAGCACTCTCTATCTTTCTGAGGCACTGTACCGCTCCCTCCCACAGCGCGGGGCCCCCTCCTCACCGCCCCCTCCCACAGTGCGGGAATGCACTATCCTCTAATCTGCCTGTGGACATTTGTACCAAGTCCTCTGGCCAAGGTTCGAATGCACAATCTGTGACTCGGAGCAGCAACATCCCCAGTACTCACTGAAAGTCAGGACCTGGGGTTTTGCGAGAGGGGGAGGAACAGCAGCTGGGGCATGTCTTGTGGATGAGTTGCCGGCCAGAGCTGCAGCAACGTGATTGTTAAAGAAGGAACTGCAGATGCTGGAGAATCGAGGGTTACACAAAAAGCTGGAGAAACTGGAGCAGTCTGAAGAAGGGTCTCGACCCGAAACGTCGCCCAGTCTGAAGAAGGGTCTCGACCCGAAACGTCGCCTATCTCCTTCGCTCCTTAGATGCTGCTGCACCCGCTGAGTTTCTCCAGCTTTTTGTGTAACCCTGCAGCAACGTGAATCGGGCTCTTAGCCCAGCCAGGCAGCAGCAGCAGCAGCAGCAGCAGCAGCAGCAGGG
>CAUPSL010000960.1:0-93620 GCA_963514005.1 Raja brachyura
GGCTGATCTACCTCTCCCTCCTAACCTCATTCTCCTGCCTTCTCCCCATAACTTCTGACACCTGTTCGAATCAAGGACAGCGTTAGTGTGCGGGGATCACTGGTCGGCAAGGTCTGGGTTGGTCGAAAGGTCTGTTTCCATGCTGTATCTCTGATCTAAACTAAGCTCACATCTTAAACTTATTTAAAGAATATGTTTCTACAGACGACATTTTCCCTGGAGTAAGCAAGGCTGAGCGGTGATATGATAAATGTATTTAAAATGAGGCATAGCTGGGGCAGACAGACAGACAGGCAGACAGGCAGGCAGACAGACAGACAGACAGACAGACAGACAGACAGACAGACAGACAGACAGACAGACAGACAGACAGACAGACAGACAGTCAGCATCGTTTGGGTATCACAACAATCGGGCATGACTTTGAGGCAACAAGCAGGCAGTTGTTTTAAAGGGGGGCCGAGGGGTAATGTTTTTACTCTGACTCCTGGGCTGAGGGGTTGGATTCTGGTGCCTACGATTCTTTCACTGGCAGAGGCGGGCACTCAACACCTGCCTGGTAGCGACTGGATCCGATCCAGCAATCCCTCAAAATCGGCATCCTCACTTCTGCAATAGGCGACAATTGCACGGAATTCAGGAGCCAGGAAGCTTTCCTTAAAAAAAGCAAAGCACCATCCTTTGTTATGCAGCATCCAGTCCACAGAGTCCTCAATTTAGTTTAGTTTAGAGATGCAGCGCGGAAACAGGCCCTTCCGCCCACCCAGTCTGCACTGACCAGGGATTCCCCCACACTAACACTATCCTACATACACTAGGGACAATTTACAATTTTACCAAGTCAATTAACCTACAAACCTGTACGTCTTTGGAGTGTGGGAGGAAACCGGAGCACCCGGAGAAAACCCATTAGGTCACAGGGAGAAGGTACAAACTCTGTACAGACAGCACCCATGGTCAGGATGGAACCCGGGTCTCTGGTGCTGTGAGGCAGCAGCTCTACCCGCTGCGCCATCATGCCGCCCCCTTCCCCTTTCTCCCGCCCAGGAAAGCTTTCTGCTGCTCACATCGAGTCTATAGAAACCAAACGTCACCAAACATCAAGGCAGGGTTCTGTGTTTACTGGGGCAACACTATGTCCCCACCTGACTCACCATCAGTTGCAGTCACACACAGACACTGCAGAGCCCTGTCCTAACTGTGGTAGTGAGTATCAGTGGGTGGACATTTACTGATCCGTGACAGAATGGTGGGGGAGCTGTGGTGAAGATGCCCCATGGTGCAGCTCGGCCTGGACTTTACCCCAGAGACAATGATCTTTCTGACATAACTAGGGCGGCACAGTGGCGAATCGGTAGAGTTGCTGCCTCACAGCGCCGGAGACCCGAGTTCGATCCCGACTACGGGCGCTGTCTGTACAGAATTTGTATATTCTCCCCGTGATTGTGTGGGTTTTTTTCGAGTGCTCCAGTTTTCTCCCACACTTCAAAGACGTAGTTTTGTAGGTTAATTGGCTTTGGTCAAATTGTAAGTTGTCCCTAGTGTGTGTAGGATAGTGTTTGGGTGTGCGGATCGCTGCTCGGTGCGGACTCGGTGGGCCTGTTTCCGCGCTGTATCTCTAAACAAACTAACAAACACAGGCAGTGACTATCTGAAAAAATACACACAAGATTATCACAATATGCCTCCAGGCTTACTGGAAGAAGTAATGAATACAAAGGCAGAATCAGCAAACCTAATATCATATATATATAATATTATTCTAAATGCAGAAATACCAACAACAGATGGTATCAGGAGAAACTGGGAAAAAGAATTAAGTATAAAAATTCCCAAAGAAAGGTGGGAAGAATATTTATTAAATGTGCATAAATGTTTAATTAATGTAAGACACACCTTAATACAATTTAAAATCTCACACAGATTATACTATTCAAAAACTAAATTAAGTAAACTTCTTCCCAACGTCTCTCCTATATGTGATAAATGTCAATGTCAAGAAACTAATATAGCACATTCATTTGTCTTTTGTACAAAAATTCAAACATTTTGGACTGAAATTTTTGATATTTTCACAAAAATATTTTAAATAAAACTGACTCCAAAAGCAGACTGGATTATCTTCGGTATACCGGAAGATAGCCCTGAATTAAATGTGTTTCAAAAGAATCTATTTGAATATGGTTTAATAACTGGAAAAAAGCTAATCTTAAAATTCTGGAAAAATTCTCCTATACCAACAGTTAATATGTGGATTTCAACTATGTTCGAAACACTACACTTGGAAGATATGAGACTCAGACTAGAAGGAAAATCAGACTGTTTCTATAAGACATGGTCTGCATTTATAAATCTATTACAAGGATAAGGTGCAAGAATACCTCAAAAAAGAACCGGTGTCGGGTCTTGGTAAAGGGGGAAGAAAAACTGTCAAGTTGGTAGATTCCTTTTGTGAGATGTTTATAATAAAGTAACTGGCTTTTCTTCTTTCTTTCTCTATCTTTCCCTTTTTCTTTTTGTTTCCTCTCCAGGGTCTATCTCGTAACCTCCGGTCTCTAACTCTCTTCAAGGGTTTCCGTTCCCTCCGTCACGCTTTTACACTTTCACATTTCTGTTTCACTTTTCTACTTTCTTTGCTGCTATTTCTCTCTCTTTTCTCTCTTTTGTAAAGCCTTAAAAAAATTAAGGGGTACAATGACTTTAATACAATATAAGGAATGTACACTGATGTAACTTACGGTACCTCTAATAAATAAAGATATATTTTTTAAAAGGACAGTGTTTGGGTGTGCGGATCGCTGGTCGGTGCGGACTCGGTGGGCCTGTTTCCGCGCTGTATCTCTAAACACACTAACAAACACAGGGAAGCAGAGCTGGGCATGCGAATGCCCGAGGCCATACCTGGCACAGCTGGGGTATTTGAGTACCTGTAGCTGCACCTATAATGCCTACCCTGCACACCTGACTCCCCAGACTGGAAATGAGACGTTAGCAGTGTGGGGATTGGAGCAGAGAACTGCTGGTGTTGTACCACGCTAGTGACCCGCTGACCACACGGTGCGGACAAGTGGTTACACACTCTGCCACGAGTGATCACACCGTTAGTGGAAGTCAGCATGCATCACAGCTTGGTTTAGGAATAGCTCCATCCAAGACCGCAACAAATTACAGCAAATTGTGGACGCAGCCCAGGCAAGGCCAGCAGCATAACCGAGGACCAGTCGCACCCTGGCCACTCCCTCTTCTCCCCGCTCCCATCAGGCAAGAGGTACAGAAGTGTGAACACGCACACCTCCAGATTCAGGCACAGTTTCTTCCCAGCTGTTATCAGGCAACATAATCATCTTACCACAGAGAGCTCAGAGAGCTGAACTACTATCTATCTCATTGGTGACCCTCGTACTATCCTTGGTCAGACTTTGCTGACTTTGCCTTGCACTAAATGTTATTCCCTTAACATGTATCTATACACTGTAAGTTGATCCGATTGTAATCATGTACTGTCTTTCTGCTGACTGGTTAGAAGAAGCTTTTGTAATAAAGCTTTTCACTGTACCTCGGTACACATGACAATAAACGAGAGTGAACTGAGGGGCGTCTGTTAATGAACATGCTCTAGGTGCCCTGACACGGGATGGACATACCTGCAACACGTAGACAGCAGGGTTCAGTGGTTTGTAACATGCTGAGATGATTGTGGCTCGTTCCACACTGGCTCGGCCCAGCGACCTCCTCCTCTGAACCTCCCCATCAATCTAGAGATGGCAGAGACATTACAGCATGATTACCCCTGACCCTGGCAATGATGACCCCTGACCCGGCAGTGACGACCTCTGACACGGCAGTGATGACCCCTGATCCTGCATGTATGATTACATAGAAACATTGAAAATAGGTGCAGGAGGAGGCCGTTCGGCCCTTTGCGCCAACACCGCCATTCATTGTGATCATGGCTGATCGTCCCCAATCAATAACCCGTGCCTGCCTTCTCCCCATATCCCTTGACTCCACTAGCCCCTAGAGCTCTATCTAACTCTCTCTTAAATCCATCCAGTGACTTGGCCTCCACTGCCCTCTGTGGCCAGAAATTCCATAAATTCACAACTCTCTGGGTGAATAGGTTTTTTTCACCTCAGTCTTAAATGACCTCCCCCTTTATTCTAAGGCTGTGGCCCCTGGTTCTGGACTCGCCCAACATTGGGAACATTTTTCCTGCATCTAGCTTGTCCAGTCCTTTTATAATTTTATATGTTTCTATAAGATCCCCCCTCATCCTTCTAAACTCCAGTGAATACAAGCCTAGTCTTTTCAATCTTTCCTCATATGACAGTCCCGCCATCCCAGGGATCAATCTCGTGAACCTACGCTGCACTGCCTCAATCACAAGGATGTCCTTCCTCAAATTAGGAGACCAAAACGGTACACAATACTCCACATGTGGTCTTACCAGAGCCCTATACAACTGCAGAAGAACCTCTCTACTCCGATACTGAAATCCTCTTGTTATGAAGGCCAACATTCCATTAGCTTTCTTCACTGCCTGCTGTACCTGCATGCCAACTTTCAGTGACTGGTGTACAAGGACACCCAGGTCTCGCTGTACCTCCCCCTTACCTAACCTAACCCCATTGAGATAATAATCTGAACCATGTGTCACTACCCTGCCTGTGGGTGTAATGATCACTTTCTGGGTGAAGATGCAGCCAACTTTTCACCTGATCAGCACCATTTGGTATTCCCTTGTCACCACCACCACCCCAGCCTCTACTCCCCTCCCCACAGCCCCACCACCGCACAGCGCTCCCTCACCACCACCCCACTGCACAGCGCTCCCTCACCACCACCCCACTGCACAGCGCTCCCTCAACAATAAACAATGGGATGGGATAATCGTAAACTGCAGGACCAATTATCATCATGTTTGCTGGTTCACCCTAACGACAGTGAGGTAGGTTGGAGGTGTTGGAAGCTGGACACGGAGCGGGCTGTGACAGGATCTGATAGAGGGGCGATGTGCAGCGGCAAGGAGGAGTGACCGGTACCTTTGCCTGAACCTCTTCAAACTGTTCCTCAGTCTTGCATCCTTTGCTTCGTAACATCTGAAATGATAAATGTTGTAAGTAATGATCAGATCAGCAAACCTCATTACAGAGCAACAGCCTGGCCCAGTGCAACTCTACAGCCCTCTACTCCCTCCCACCCCCTGCACACACACACCCTCCCCACTCCCTCCACACCCCCACCCCCTACACACCCTCACCCTCCTCACTCCCCCTCCACACACACACCCTCCCCACACCTCCACACCCCCACCACACACCCCCACACCCCCCCCCACACCCTCCCCCTCCACACACACACCCTCCCCACTCCCCCACCCCCTCCACACCCCCACACCCTCCCCACACCCTCCCCACTCCCCCACCCCCTCCACACCCCCACACCCTCCCCACTCCCCACACCCTCCCCACTCCCCACACCCCCACCCCCTCCCCCTCCACACACCCCCACCCCCTCCACACACCCCCACCCCCTCCACACACCCCCACCCCCTCCACACACCCTCCCCACTCTCCCACCCCCTCCCCACACCCCCACCCCCTCCCCACACCCCCACACCCCACACCCCCACACCCTCCCCACACCCCCACACCCTCCCCACTCCCCACACCCCCTCCCCACACCCCCACCCCCTCCCCACACCCCACACCCCCACACCCTCCCCACACCCCCACACCCTCCCCACTCCCCACACCCTCCCCACTCCCCCACCCCCTCCCCACACCCCCACCCCCTCCCCACACCCCACACCCCCACACCCTCCCCACTCCCCACACCCTCCCCACTCCCCCACCCCCTCCCCACACCCCCACCCCCTCCCCACACCCCCACATCCTCCCCACACCCCCACACCCTCCCCACTCCCCACACCCTCCCCACTCCCCCACCCCCTCCCCACACCCCCACCCCCTCCCCACACCCCACACCCCCACACCCTCCCCACTCCCCCACCCCCTCCCCACTCCCACACCCCCACACCCTCCCCACTCCCCACACCCTCCCCACTCCCCCACCCCCTCCCCACACCCCCACACCCTCCCCACTCCCCACACCCCCACATCCTCCCCACACCCCCACACCCTCCCCACTCCCCCACCCCCTCCCCGCTCCCCCACCCCCACCCCCTCCCCACTCCACACCCTCCCCACACCCCCACACCCTCCCCACTCCCCACACCCTCCCCACTCCCCACACCCTCCCCACTCCCCACACCCTCCCCACTCCCCACACCCTCCCCACTCCCCACCCCCACACCCTCCCCACACCCCCACACCCTCCCCACACCCCCACACCCTCCCCACTCCCCACACCCTCCCCACTCCCCACACCCTCCCCACACCCCCCACACCCTCCCCACTCCCCACACCCTCCCCACTCCCCCTCCCAACTCTCAGTCGCTCGCTTACGGCTCGGAGCTCGTGTACCGGCGAGGCCCGGCTGACATGGAGCCGGAACTCCTCCAGGAAGATGTTGTCGGTGTAGAAGCAGCGGCAGGTGTAGAAGCGGCGGCGGCGGCGGCGGGCAGGGCCCGGGCCTCCATCCACCCCCGGCCCAGTCTCCATCCCCGGGCCTAAGCGCCTCCCGGCTCCGCTCCGCCGGCCACCGGCCCCGCGCCAAGGTTCCGCCCCGCCACGGCCGGCGGCAGACGGAGACCGAGCGGCCCCCGGGCCGGGCCGGCCCCACCACCGGGCCCCTGCAGCGCCTGCTTCACCCGGGCCGTGTAGAGAGAGGGGTGTGGGGGTGGGGTACAGAGGGTGAGGTAGAGAGGGTGAGGGTGGGGTGGAGAGGGTGAGGGTAGAGAGGGTGAGGGTGGGGTGGAGAGGGTGAGGGTAGAGAGGGTGAGGGTGGGGTACAGAGGGTGAGGGTAGAGAGGGTGAGGGTGGGGTGGAGAGGGGTGTGGGGGTGGGGTACAGAGGGTGAGGTACAGAGGGTGAGGTACAGAGGGTGAGGTACAGAGGGTGAGGGTAGAGAGGGTGAGGGTGGGGTACAGAGGGTGAGGGTGGGGTGGAGAGGGTGAGGGTGGGGTGGAGAGGGTGAGGGTGGGGTGGAGAGGGTGAGGGTGGGGTGGAGAGGGTGAGGGTAGAGAGGGTGAGGGTGGGGTGGAGAGGGTGAGGGTGGGGTAGAGAGGGTGAGGGTGGGGTGGAGAGGGTGAGGGTGGGGTGGAGAGGGTGAGGGTAGAGAGGGTGAGGGTGGGGTGGAGAGGGTGAGGGTGGGGTAGAGAGGGTGAGGGTGGGGTGGAGAGGGTGAGGGTGGACAAGTTGGAGGGAGTGAGAGTGGGGTAGTAAGGGCGGATCTTATTTCAGTCTGCATAGTTGCCACCCCAAGGACTGAAGCAGACTCAGTGTTCCGAATGCACATTACGCATTAACTCAAATACAAGACTGTCCTATGGTATTTTAGCTTTATTAACAGCTATTGTTGGGCTTTTGAGCATGCCATTCGGCCCCATGTGCTCTGTCTGCCTTACGGTGAGATCATGCTTAGCTACAAGGGGAGTCAGTGGAAATGTCAATGACTAAAGCGCATAACTTTAAGGTGAGTGTGGGACGTATCACTGATGGGGACGAGTCAGAGTATAGAAGAGAGATCAACCGACTGACCAAATGATACCAGCACAATAACCTGGCCCTCAACACCAGCAAAACCAAGGAACTGATTGTGGACTTTGGAAGGGGTAGGATGGGGACCCACATCCCGTTTATATCAACGGGTCGATGGTGGAAAGGGTCAAGAGCTTCAAATGCGTGCACAAGAGCTCCTGTGCGTGCACATCTCTGAAGATCTCTCCTGATCCGAGAACACTGATGCAATTATAAAGAAAGCACATCAGCACCTCTACTTCCTGAGAAAATTACGGAGAGTCGGTTTGTCAAGGAGGACTCTCTCTAACTTCTACAGGTGCACAGTAGAGAGAATGCTGACCAGTTGCATCGTGGCTTGGTTTGGCAACTTGAGCACCCTGGAGCGGAAAAGACTACAAAACGTAGTAAACACTGCCCAGTCCATCATCGGCTCTAACCTCCCTACCATCGAGGAGATCTATCGCAGTCGCTGCCTCAAAAAGGCTGGCAGCATCATCAAGGACCCACACCATCCTGGCCACACACTCACCTCCCGGCACCTTCACCTAGAAGATACAGGAGCCTGAAGACTGCAACGTCCAGGAAAAGGTTCAGGAATAGCTACTTCCCCACAGCCATCAGGCTATTAAACTCAACTCATACAAAACTCTGAACATTAATAGCCCATTATCTGTTTATTTGCACTTTGTTTGTTTACTCATGTGTGTATAAATTTTATATAATAGTATATGGCACACTGATCTGTTCTGTATTATTCATGCCTACTATATTCTGTTGTGCTGAAGCAAAGCAAGAATTTCATTGTCCTATCTTGGACACATGACAATAAACTCTATTGAATCTTGAACCTTACAGTTTAAAGGAAATATGCTGGGCAATTTTTAAATTGTCTTTATAGTGCAAAACTTCATTTTGCATGCTATCCAATCAGATAATACTATACATATCAGAACTGCCAACTCTCACTCATTGAGCGTGAGAATCACGCATTTCGCCAAATTCTCACGCTGATCACAGAATTTCTCACGCTCTGTCGTAAGAAATTCTGTGATCAACTAGAATTTGAAAACTAATATCAACTGCATGGGCCGCGGGTGTTGGAGAGCTGATGCGGAGGGAGGGATGGAGCGGCGGGGACAGATGCGTAAGGGGAGCCAGGTCTGACGAGTCCATGGAGCAGCCTCAGTGCAAGAGTCCCGGTCGTTCGTCGGAAGTGTTGTGCCGCTGCCGTTTGAGTCTCTGTGCCGAATTGGCTTTGTGACATGGACCAGGCTGTGGTTCGGTGCATCCTGGAGGACAACCAGTGGCTGCTGGAAGTAGGTACCAAGTACTGGGTAGAAGCGGTGGAAGATAGTGCCTTCAAATGAATGACGGTGCTGGCTCGAAGGGCCGAATGGCCTCCTCCTGCACCTATTTTCTATGTTTCAAATGGGGGTGGTTGGAGAAAGCATCCTGCTTGCCTGCTAGATTTCCACTTACTCTAACTGCAGGAAAAAAATTCCCGATGTTGGGGAAGTTCAGAACCAGGGGTCACATTGTTTAAGAATAAGGGGTAGGCCATTTAGGACTGAGATGAGGACAATCTTCTCCCAGAAAGTTGCGAATCTGTGGAATTCTCTGCCACAGAAGGCAGTGGAGGCCAATTCACTGGCTGTTTTCAAGAGAGAGTTACATTTAGTTCTTGGGACTAGCAAAATCAAGGGATATGGGGAAAAACACGGAAAGAGGTACTGATTTTAGATGAACAGCCATGATCATATTCAATGGCAGTGCTGGCTTGAAGGGCCGAATGGCCTATTCCTGCACCTATTTTCTATGTTGCTATGCTTGAGTATATGGCAATAAAACTTGACCACTTGATTTTGAAGCATTCATGCATGGTGGAGGTATAATGTAGTCATAGAGTGATACAGTGTGAAAACAGGCCCTTCGGCCCAACTTGCCCAAACCCGCCAACATGTCCCGGCTAAACTACCTGATTTTGATCCATATCCCTCCAAACCGGTCCTATCCATGTATCAGTTTAACTGTTTCTCAAATGTTGGGATAGTCCCTGCCTCAACTACCTCTGGCAGCTTGTTCCATACACCCACCACCCTTTGTGTGGAAAAAGTTTCCCCGTAAAAAGTTACTTTAAAAATACTTTAAACAAAAAACACTGAAATCATACTTCGACAATGCTCTAAAACAGGATTTTAATACATCAAATTTCAAAACGTCCCTACCACCCTACCCCCCATTCGGTTGCTCCACTCTCTCGCCGGGTACCCCCATGGCCAGTGATCAGTGATCGCTCAGTCTCCCACTTTCAAAAACACTCCGTGGCCTCTGGTTCAGACAGAGAGCACAGCCAGATGTGAGCGGGGATCTGAGGCCAGTTGGCCATAATGTCTGGATCCCAATGCTCAGCGCTTCGTGTTTTGGAGTTGGCTAATGTTATTGATTTCTAATTAGCCTGATTTGTAATTAGTTGACAAAACCTTAATTTATTAATCCGGAATATCCAGGGGAATGGGATAAGTGTAATATAAAAATGACATGCACGGGGTCAGGCTGTCTGTCACAACATACAGCCCCAATTTCCTTCAGTTAAATATTGGGAAGATAGCACTGTTGTCATTTGCCACTCAACTATGATGTTTGTTTACCTCACTGACTATTTCTAACCCCCCCTCCCCCTCCCACCAAATTTCTTTGACAGAAATGTCCCCAATCTCATTGTTTTATTAATTGAACACGTAGATGAACATCCTCAAGGAGTGTAATCAGATGGAAACTGATTCAGATGCGATGTTTAAGAGCTTGTTTAAAGAAGGGGCATATTTTAAAGGAGTAACAGAGATACTTGCAGGGGAATGTGTGAGGAGGTTATTATTTGTCTTTAGTTTTAGCTTGAACCAGGACATCTGAAGATTCAAAGTTTAATATAGTAATTGTGCTGACTCCATCCAACCACGTAATGAATATCATCCATTCAGGAGGTTTTATTTTTCTGATGCCATTTAAACTTTCAATCACTTCAATGTGAAAGTAATGGGGAATGGGGAGCATTGGAACAAAAATTTGCCCTCGGTACATATTAACTGTAGTATAGTAATGTATGCATGTTGGTAGGTGCAATCAAAATAAAGATCTTTTTATCATTGCTGTGTTATGAATACCACAGAAAATATTATGTACTCTCAAGATCACTTTAAATAGACTATTATTGCTTAAATATATAGTTATTGGACTTTGCATTTCGAAATCTCAGCTGAGAGGAAGACAGCAAATTACTGAAAATATTGAGGGTGGAAATGACTCCAGTTGCATACCATCTCTCATTCCTGACCCTGAGTCAGGAGTTCCAATGTCCAATGTCCACAATGGGGTAGAGGTGAATCAGACAGTAATCTAGCTTATGGAAGGACTGTTCAGAAGCCTGACAACAGAGGGGAAGAAGCTGTTCCTGAGTCTGGTGGTGCGCGCTTTCAAGCTTCTGTACCTTCTGCCGGACGGGAGCGGGGAGAAGAAGGAATGACCGGGATGGGACAAGTCTTTGATTAAGTTGGCTGCTTTTCTGATGCAGCATGATGTGTAAATGGAGTCAGTGGTGGGGGGTTTGGTCTGTGTGATGGACTGGGCTACATCTAGAAATCTCTGCAATTTCTTGCGGTCTTGGGCTAACCAAGCTGTGATGCAACCCAACAGTGTGATTTCTATGGCGCCTCTTTGGAAGTTTGTAAGAGTCACCGGAGCCAAGCCAACTTCTCTCAGACTCAGACGAAGGGTCCCAATCCGAAATGTCGTATGTCCATTCCTCCACAGATGCTGAGGTACTCCAGCACTTTGTGTTTTGATCAAGATTCCAACATCTGCAGTTCCTCATGTCAACATGATTTTAAACATCTTTGATTAACTTTCTATCGTTAGAGGAGAGCACCCGTGTGGGTGCAGCCAGGGCTCAGACAGGGGGATAGACAGAGCCAGTGTCTCAGTGGCAGCTCCCTGGGCGGCTGCAGGGTTTTACTTCAGATTTTACTGCCTTTGTGTTCTTGCATTTTGTTCTTCCAGTATCTCAGTGACTGAAAGGCCACTGTGAGGTCTGGGACGTGACCGGTGCTATAAAAATGCAAGGCCTTGGCCTAAATCTGCACCCTGGCTGTCCTTGTTGCCATGGCGACAGGTCGCTCTCCACTTCCGGCCAGTGCGCTGGTGAAATGTGTCCGGTTTCATGTGTCCGTCCCGTTCGGTTCCGGGCTCCGCTGACGCCCAGTAAAAGTGACCGCGTCAGCCTGGCAGCCATGGCCGAGGCGGGGAATAAGTTCCGCGACATCCAGCGCTATCTGTCCGACGGCCGCTTCCCCCCGACTTTCTGCCCGGCCAAGAAGAAGAACCTCAAGCGCTATGCGCAGAAGTTCCTGCTGGAAGGTGGGCGGTCGGGCGGGTGGGCCTATGGGGCCTGGGGGGGGAGTGCGGCTCCAAGCGGGCGGAGACCCGCGTTCCCCACCTCTTACCCCGACATCAGCAGGGGGGGGAGAGGCTGCGACCTGTCCCAGACAGACAGTGGAGGAAGGCCACCTGTCCCAGACAGACAGTGGAGGAAGGCCACCTGTCCCAGAGAGACACTGTGGAGGAAGGCCACCTGTCCCAGACAGACAGTGGAGGAAGGCCACCTGTCCCAGACAGACAGTGGAGGAAAGCCACCTGTCCCAGACAGACAGTGGAGGAAGGCCACCTGTCCCAGAGAGACACTGTGGAGGAAGGCCACCTGTCCCAGACAGACAGTGGAGGAAGGCCACCTGTCCCAGACAGACACTGTGGAGGAAGGCCACCTGTCCCAGACAGACAGTGGAGGAAGGCGACCTGTCCCAGACAGACACTGTGGAGGAAGGCCACCTGTCCCAGACAGACAGTGGAGGAAGGCCACCTGTCCCAGACAGACAGTGGAGGAAGGCCACCTGTCCCAGACAGACACTGTGGAGGAAGAAACTGCAGGTGCTGGTTCACGAAGATAGATACAAAGTACTGGAGTAACTCAGCGGGACAGGCAGCATCTCTGGAGAGAAGGAATGGGTGATGTTTCAGGTTGAGACCCTTCTTCAGTCTGAGAATCAGGGGAGAGGGAGATATGGAAGGGTAAAGTGTGGAAATGACAGATCAAAGCAGAAGGGGCTAAGTAAATGTAGAATGGTTCATTGTTAGCTGTGGTTGTATCTAAATGTAGAATGGTTCATTATCCGTCTGAAGAAGGATCTCGACCCGAAACATTACCCATTCCTTCTCTCCAGAGATGCTGCCTGTCCCGCTGAGTTACTCCAGCATTTTGTGTCTATCAAAAATGGTTCATTGTTAGCTGAAGGGAAGGTGATGACAAGACTGATACAATCAGTAAAATTAATCAGGCAGTGAAATTAGTCGAGAACTAGGGTGGGTGAGGGATGGAGAGAGAAAGCAAAGGTTAACTGGTTAGAGAAATCAATATCTTTACCACTGTGCTGTAAGCTGCACAAGCGAAATATGAGGTGCTGTTCCTTCCATTTGCGTTGGACCTCACTCCGACAGTGGGAGGCCCAGGACAGAAAGGTCAGTGTGGGAATGGGAGGGGGAGAGTCTATCGCAGACAGACAGTCAGCCACTGTCAGAGTACCAAGAGACTGGGCAGATCGGTGTGGGTTAGGCAAGGAATATGTTGGACAGGCCGTTCAGCCTTTCCATCCTAGCTGGTCCATCATTCCCCACTCTGCTCTTCCCCCATAATTTTCAATCCACTCACTGATCAGAAATCTAACTCGGCCTGAAATATAACGGATGCTGGCTCCATTACACTGTCTCTCAAAAGCAGTTCCAGAGAGCCTCAACCCCCTGTAAGTAGTTCTGTAGACACAACGCTGGAATCTCCAAATGGGAGGAGAGCGAGACTACTGGGGAGAGAAATGTTGGAATCATCTATTAAGTAATAGCAGCACATTTAAAAAGCATAATCTCAGCAAAGCCAGACTGGCTTCATGAAAGGGATCTGACAAATGTATTGGCTTTTTGAGGAAGTCAGTGGATCAGTAGATGCATTCAGAATTTCAGAAGACATTCAGCAAGTCACAAGATCCCATGCTGTGGTAGGCAATATCGCTTGTAGAACTTCTATCTATAACATGGATAGAAGACTGGCCTACAGGTAGGGAGCACTGGGTAGGCTTACGGACTGTTTCTGGTCCACAAGCTGTGACCAGCGACCATCGCGGGGATCGGTGATGGGACTGAAACTATTTACAATATATATTGATGACTTGGAGGGAAAGAGTGAGGCTGTGGGGGAAGAGGTGACAATGGGGCAAGTCGTGAGGACAGTAGAAATAGTTCACAGATAGATTCTAGCGGGTTAGGTGAGCGTGATGGAAATGTGAAATTGTTCATTTTGAAAACGAGAGACTAGATGATTGTTCTGTTTTAAACTGCAGCACCAGAGGATTTGAGGAACAGTACAGCAGGTAGTACAGAGACAAGTCATATGTTAATTGTGTTTTCAAAGAGGGTCGGAGCACAAGACTACAGGCATTCTACTGCAGCTACACAAGGCAACAGTGAACCAGCATCTGCAGCACAAGCACATAACAAAATAGCACTAGGGGTAAGAATATCAAATGGCTCCTCCTGCTATTTTCTTATGAGCCTGGGCAGTGTTTTCTTATAAAACATGGGTAGTGGGAGCCAGAAAAACCAATCTGCCCCCACCGAGCTACGTTCCCACCTGATCCACAGACGGCAGGATTAGCCTGAATTTCAGAAATCCGTTAATCTCACCTTTAACTGTACTAAATGACTTGTGATCCACTGCCTAAAGATCTCCAAGATTAACAATGTTCCAGTTAAAGATGGTTGATCTCATCTCAGTTCTAAATAGCCACTCTTATCCAGAAGCTTCAAATAGTCTGCTGACTGGTATCAATGTACTGGGTGATCTGTGGTTAACTGGTGTATGGTGTGGCCAGAGGCATCACAGTCAGGGTTGGGCTCCAGTCAGTGCCCATGTGGAGTGCTCACTGTCACAGAACGTCCAGTTTCTCCACCAGGTGTTAAACAGTTCTACACCTTGTAGCTGAGCATTGTGTGCTGTGCATGGTGACGTGTGATGTGTGCTGTCACCTGCAGGAGGCTGCCTGTACTATGTGGGGCCAAAGAAGGATGAGAAGAGAGAGGTGGTTGTGGATGGCGAGAGGCGGCGGCAGATCTTCCTGGAGTGCCACTTGTCGGATGTCAGCTGTCACTTGGGCCAGAAGAAGACAGTACATAGGATCCAGAGCCGGTTTTACTGGCTGGGGATAGTCAAGGATGTTGTCGACTGGGTAAGCAGCAAAAACACTCATCAGCTGGAAACAAACGGCAGCTGTTTTAGCTTGGCAAAGGGATGAGTCATTGGCATATCAGGCTTTGTTGCTCTCTCTGTTAGTCCCCACTCGTTGTCCAGAGATGCACTAGAGTTGTACATCACGGAAACGGGACCTTTCAGCTCAAGCCGTCCAAACTGTCTGCATTCCGCCCATATCCTTCTAAACCTCTCCTATCCATGTACCTATCCAAGTGTCTTCCTAAGTGTTATTGTCCCTGCTTCACCATCTCCTCTGGCATCTACCCAGCACTATTTTCCTCTTCCTGCGTTCATCCAGATCCCTTCTGAAAGTTCTCAATAAATCATTCTCCAATACGACGTGGCCATATTGCAGGCACGTCCCGTCAGGGTAGGCAAGGTAGGCACTGCCTACCCTGACTAAAATTATAACATAGTCATTATTAAATATAAATAGTAAAGGCATGGGAGAATTATGCTTATCTAAGAGACCGATCTCTTAGGTAGGCATAATTCTCCGTGCCTTTCATCCGCAGCGCTTGTAACACGGGAAGGTCTGTGCAGCCCACGTGCCGTCAGCGCTGCCTGAAGCCGTCACTTTCAATCGGGGCTGAAGGCAGCAGAAATTCTGCCTTTGCTGCACTGCGCATGCGCATCAGTCTACTGCGCATGCGCAGCGCAAGTTTCTTGGCGGGGTTTTGAAATATGGTTTGTCAATGTTTTAAGTGTATGTTAGGAAACAAAGAGAGAAGAATGGAGCTTGTGTACCAATGATGTGGTAAGTACATTTCTTGGTGATGTTTTTAAATACCGTATTTCCCAGGGTGTGGGGGTGGGGGGGTAGAGCTCCTTTACAAGCGTTTGGGGAGTCTGGCCTGGGATAAAGTTGCGGGGAGGGCACGAACGTTATGAAGGAGGGGATTGGGATAATGCCACTTGCGACGCTCCTTGCACGGAGGCGTGAGATGCCACCGCATTGTGGCCGGGGGGGGGAGGAGAGAAGTAGCTCGGGTGGCTGAGCGGCCGCCGGGCCGGACAGCGAAACCAGCCGCCACCTTAGCTCCTTCTGCCGGTCCCCGCTCACCTCTGGCAGCTCTTCGTCTAAACACCTCTCTCCTGCTGCTCGCTGGCCTCACTCATGTCCTTAAATTCCAACAGCGAATTACTAGGCTGGGGGAATTTAAGGATTTACAGGAAGCCGCTGACATGAGCAAAGTCGGCGAACGGCAGGTGACAGGTGTTCCGACGGAGAGCACTGCCAAAGGTGAGCGGGCTGGCAGAAGGCGCTGAAGTGGCGGCCAGTTCTGCTGTTGGGTCCCGGTGGCCGCTCGCAGCTCACCGAGCTGCTTCTATCCCCGGCTACAGTACATGGCTTCGCGCCCGGAGAGCTGCGGTAGCGGTGAGTGAGTTACTGGCAGTATCCCCGACACCCTCCTTCTCAACACTCCTGCCCTTCCCACAACTTTACCCCTGGCACAGACTCTCCACACGCTGTGAAAGGAACTGTTCCCCCAATTTGTCCCATGAACAAGTCATTCAATAAGATGACAACTGATTCAACTATTCCCTGTGCTCCCGTTTTCCTCTCCACATCTCCATCTGCCATCACCCTTCACCCCCCCCCCCCCCCACCCCCACCCATTCAGTAATTCAGAATAAAGGAGACTAGGAAGCCTTGGGCAAATTGAATTGTCACTGTTTTTATTTGTATTTAACGGAGAGAACTATCTGCGCATGCGCGGTTTAATTTTTTTTAAGCGGACTGAGTGCCTACCCTGAGTAATTACTCACGGCACGTGCCTGCCACATTGTGAGAATGTGCTTCAGATCATAACAATCCTGAGGAGACTAAAGAAGGTCCACCTGTCTCCCCAGATTGTGGTGAACTTCTACCGCTGCACCATCGAGAGCATCCTTACCAACTGCATCACAGTATGGTACGGTAACGCAACGCCCAACGCATCCCAGGCTCCTCACCCCCCCCCCCCCCCCCATTGAGTCTGTCCATAGTAAATGATGCCTGCGCAGGGCGCACAGCATCGCCAGGGACAGCTCACACCCCAACCATAGACTGTTTACCCTCCCCCCATCCGGGAGACGCTACAGGTCCCTCCGCTGCCGGACCAGCAGGCTCAAGAACAGCTTCTTCCCTGCGGCTGTCACACTTCTCAACGCTGCACCTCAATGACTGTCTGTCTCCACCCCACCCAGATTATCCAATCACCAGCAAATTGCACGGATACCACTGTATATGTATAGATGTATATACTAATACTACTGCGCAATTACTTGTTTATTCGTAAGTTCGCCCTTCAGAGATATATCAACTGCATTTCGTTGTCTCTGTATTGTACACTGCACAATGACAATTAAAGATTGAATTGAATTGAAAAAACCCCCCAAAAAAAAAAAACCTGTGGCAACTAGAGTAACATTCTTCCCTCCCCTCCAGTCATCTGATCATCATCTCACTGCATCCTCCGCACACACAGTCTCCGGCCAGTTTCTCCCTCTTTATTCATCGAAGCCATTCACGCTGTGGAGTAGAAGCACAGAATCCCCAAGCAACAGAAACAATGCCGGCATCTCTGCTGTTGTGGTTTAGAGAGTTTGTATCTTCATTAAGATAGACACAAAGTGTTAGAGTAACTCAGCGGGACAGGCAGCATCTCTGGAGAGAAGGAATAGGTGACGTTTCGGGTCGACCCTTTTTCAGTCTGAAGAAGGGTCTCGACTCGAAACGTCACCCATTCCTTCCCTCCAGAGATGCTGAGTCTATCTGGTGCGCCCTGTAGATGGCTGTACCGAGGAGAGCTCCGAGTCAACTCAGCAAACTTGTGTGTTTACCTTTTACTACTTGCTCTTTTTGCACATACTGTACTATCACACGTTCAGTATGATCGACAAACACTTTTAGTGGTATGAACGCCAGCAAACGCGGACTTTAAGCTGGCTATTGACATCAGGGACGACAGCCTCCCCTGGGTGCTTTGCTTACCTGCACGGTGGCGGTGGAGGAAAGCAAAGAGGGGGAAGAAGCAACAAGCCACCTCTGCCCAGCATCCTGCTAGCGAATGTGCAATCCCTGGACAATAAACTGGACGAGTTGCGCGCACGGATCGGACACCATCAGAGTTCACGGAGATGTGGCTGGAGACCAGCGTACCCCACTGTGCTTTCACTCTGGACTACTGACACGAATGAACGAAGGATTCGGGCAAGTCTAGAGGAGGGGGAGTGGGCTTTATGGTTAACTCTTCATGGGCCACGGATGTCTGCGTTTTAACTAATCACCGCTCCCCGGTTCTGGAGCTGCTGACCATTAAAGCTAGACCTTTCTACCTCCCCAGAAAGTTCAGCTTAGTCCTCCTTACAGATGTTTAAATCCTTCCACAGGCTGATAAATCTCTAGCCCTGGATGAGCTGTATAAGACAGTAAATGAGCCGGAGGCTGCGGTCATTGTTCTGGGTGACTTCAACAGAGCCAACATGAAGAAGGTTCTCCCAAAATACTTCCAACACATCACTTTTCCCACTAGCGGAGAGCAGAACCTAGACCATTCTTACACCCCATTCAGAGACTGCTACAAGCCCATCCCCCACCCTGCTTTTGGGAAGGCAGACCACTGTTCCATTCTACTGCTGCCTGCATACAGGCAGAAACTAAAACAGGAAAAAGCGGTTTCCAGGGACATTTGCAAATGGAACAATGAGGCTGATGAGGTTTTACAGGGTTGCTTTGACACAACTGACTGGCAGATGTTTGAGGATGCAGCAGAAGGCAGCATCAACGAATACAGACTCTGTCTGAGGCTACATAAGTCAGTGCATCCATGATGTTGTTCCAAAAGCCACCATCTGCACTTACACAAATAAAACTCTGGGTCAGAGGGGACATTCGTGCCAAACTCAAAGCACGGACCACGGACCCGACGCCTACAAAGCAGCTGGATACGACCTCCGGAAGTCCATCAGGAAAGCCAAGAAAGTCTACAGATACAAAGTGGAATCTAAATACTACAGCTCTGACCCCAGACACATGTGGAGTGGATTTCGCTGCATCCCAGATTACAATGGGAAAAACAGGAGCATTGTCCAGCCGACTGCATCGCTCCCGGACGAGCTTAACACCTTCAATGCCCAGTTCGATGCAGACAACACAGCGCCCACCATGAGTCCACAGGTGTGCAGGGGGACTACCTCACTGACCCTACAAACGGCAGATGTGAGGCGGTCCTTCAAAAAGGTCAATGACCGCAAAGCTCAAGGGCCGGATGGTATTCCAGGGCGGGCTCTCAGGGCGTGCGCTGATCAACTGGCAGAGGTGTTCACCAACATCTTCAACCTCTCCCTGAGTCAGTCTGTGGTTCCCACTCCCTTCAAAGCATCGATCATTGTTCCTGTTCCAAAGAAACCATTAATGTCCTGTTTAAATGATTACCGTCCTGTCGCACTGACATCAGTCATCATGAAGTGCTTTGAGCGACTAGTCAAAATCACATCTGCTCCTCTCTCCCTGACACCTTGGACCCTCTTCAGTTTGCGTATAGACCAAACAGGGCCACGGACGATGCCATCGCCATGGCAACTCACACTGCGCTCACCCACCTGGACATGGGGAATACATATGTGAGAATGCTCTTCATTGACCACAGCTCGGCATTCAACACTATCATTCCCTCAAAACACGTCCCTAAGCTCCTTGATCTTGGACTGGAGACCTCCATCTGCGGCTGGATATTCGACTTCCAGATGGGCAGGCCCCAGGTGGTGAGAATTGGCAGCCACACCTCTTCCTCAACACAGGCGCACCACAGGGCTGTGTGCTCAGTCCTCTCCTGAATCCCTGTTCACACACGACTGTCCTGCCAAGCACAGCTCAAACATCATCCTAAAGTTTGCTGACGACACGACCATCCTGGGCCTCATCACAGACAACAATGAGACGGCCTATAGAGAGGAGGTAAAGGCACTAACCAGCTAGTACCAGGAAAATAACCTCTCTCTGTCAGCAAAACTAAAGAGATGATCGTGGACTACAGGAGACAGCAGGGGAGTGGACACCTCCCCATCCACATCGGTGATGCTGAGGTTGAAAGGGACAGCAGCTTCAAGTTCCTCAGTGTGCACATCACTGAGGACCTCACCTGGACACTGCATGCGGACACAATAACTAAGAAAGCCCGCCAGCGGCTCTTTTTCCTGAGAAGACTGAGGAAGTTTGGCATGAACGCCAGCATCCTCACAAACTTCTACAGTTGCACCATCGAGAGCCTGCTGACGGGCTGCATCACAGTCTGGTACGGGAACTGTTCTGCCCACAGCTGCAAATTACTACAGAGAGTGGTGAAGGCGGTACAGCACTTCACTGGCAACTGTCTCCCGGCCATTCAGGACATTTTCCACAGGCGGTGCCTGCGGAAGGCACACAGCATCATCAAGGACCACAGCCACCCAGCACGCAGACTGTTCTCCTTGTTACCGTCAGGCAGACGATACAGGAGCACGGCTGCACGCACCACCAGACAGTTTTTACCATCAGGCTTCTGAACTCATAAACACGTTTCACATCATATATGTTGATTATTTTATTATTGTCTTTTTACCTTACCAATGTTATTTTCATCTTATTTTATCCTTGTTATATTCTTGCTGAAGTGACCCATTGTCTTGTCAAACACATTTCATTGTACCATTGACCCTGTGTTAACCTACATATGACAAATAAAACTGTCCTGCTGAGTTACTCCAGCACTTTGTATTTATCTTCAGTTTAAACCAGCATATGCAGTTCCTTAGTTCTGTTTGATTGAAAATGATTTAGTAAAGAGATGTATCTCACTCTTGTGTTGGAATAGATTAAGATGTGTGACACCTGTCAGCATGCAGAGCACTACAAGCACACAAGGTCACGCAGCTTCCAACCGGTGAAAGTGACAAGACCATGGGAAACGCTGCTCCTTCACCTCCTGGGTAAGGCACTTACTTCGTCATCAGTTCTGGAGGTTGCGGGGATACCTGATTGAAGTATGATAGAAGAATTATGAGATACATAGATAGGCAGAATTGTTTGCCCAGGGTGGAGTTGTCAAAGACTAGGGGGTGTAGGTTTAAGGTGAGAGGGGCAAGGTTTAAGGTCGATATGTGGAGTACGTTTTTTACACAGAAGGTGGTGGGGGCCTGGAACGCGCTGCCAGGGGTTGTGGTGGAGGCAGATATCGTAGTGGTGTTTAAGAGGGGCACATGGATATGGAGGGTTATGGATGATGAGCAGGCAGAGCGGATTAGTTTAACTTGCATCCTGTTTGGCACAGACATTGTGGGCTGAAGGGCCTGTTCCTGTGCTGTACATTGTGGGCTGAAGGGCCTGATCCTGTGCTGTTGTGTTGCAAGTTCTATGTTCTGTTGCCACAGGTCCTTTCCCAGAAACAGTCCGCGGGAACACCTACGTACTGACTGTCACAGATTATTTTACCAAGTGGGTTGAAGCAATTCCATTGCAACAAAAAGATGCCTTGTCAGTGGCTGGTGCTCTGGCTGCTACGTTCTACAGGTAGGCACCACGATGTACAGGCAGAACATTGGCTGCTGGAAACTGAGGAAGAGGAGTGAAAGTGCCCGAGTAACTCGGCAGGACAAGCAGCATCCCTGTGGAGAATGGGTGACGTTTTGAGTCGAGACCCTTCTTCAGACTGATGTCGGGAGTGGGCGAAACAGAGATAAGGATGTGAATAGATAAGGAAATGTAAGGTGTGAAAACAGAACAAAGGGAATGAGTATCAAGGAAAATATCCGCCGTTCCAGGTGTGGACTCCTATATATCGGCGGGACCAAGTGCAGGCTCGGCGATCGTTTCGCTGAACACCTCCGTTCAGTCCACCTTAATCTCCCGGTTGCTCAACATTTTAACTCCCCCTCCCATTCCCAATCTGACCTTTCTGTCCTGGGCCTCCTCCATTGTCAGGGTGAGACCCAGTGCAAATTCAAGGAGCAGCATCTCATATTTTGCTTGGGTAGCTTGCACCCCAGCGGTATGAACATTGACTTCTCTAACTTCACTGTTTTCCCTCTCTCTATATCCCCTCCCCATTCCCAGTTCTCCGACTAGTCATACTGTCTCCGACTACATTTCATCTGTCTGCTTTGATGTTACCTTCTCCCAACTAACAGTGATCTATTCTAGGGTTACACAAAAAGCTGGAGAAACTCAGCGGGTGTAGCAGCATCTAAGGAGCGAAGGAGATAGGCGACGTTTCGGGTCGAGACCCTTCTTCAGACTGTCTCGACCCGAACCGTCGCCTATCTCCTTCGCTCCTTAGATGCTGCTACACCCGCTGAGTTTCTCCAGCTTTTTGTGTAACCCTCGATTCTCCAGCATCTGCAGTTCCTTCTTTAACAAGTGATCTATTCTACATGTTCATTGATCTCCATTCCCTTTGTCCTGTGTTCACACCTTACACTTCCTTATCTATGTACCGCCCACTCCCCTGACATCAGTCTGAAGAAGGGTCTCAACCCGAAACGTCACCCATCCCTTCTCTCCAGAGATGCTGCCTGTCCCACTGAGTTAGTCCAGCATTTTGTGTCTATCTTTGATTTAAACCAGCATCTGCAGTCCCTTCCTACACAGATGGGGGGTAGAAGCTGCTGGAGGGGTGTACAGCCTCCACAAGCAGCAGCTGGGTGGTATTTAAACGGTTGGTTTCAATGGAGTTCGGAGTAATTTGCTGTGGTTTAGAACTGGCAACAATACTAACTACAGCTTGACTGGCAGTAACCTTCACCCGGAGCAGTATAGGCGAGCGACATCATGGGCTGTTTAGTTTTAGCCTCTACTAAAGTTTGCATCCAGAAAGATGTTTGTCTGGTCTGTGATGCTTCAGAGTTGCCGTGAAACCTTTTTAGAGATGAATAGCATAATCAGGTTTGCACCCGTGTGTAGGCTAATGGTCCTTGTGTCCTTGTGTCCTGGTGGTCCTTGTGTCCTGGTGGTCCTTGTGTCCTGGTGGTCCTTGTGTCCTGGTGGTCCTTGTGTCCTTGTGTCCTGGTGGTCCTCGTGTCCTGGTGGTCCTCGTGTCCTGGTGGTCCTCGTGTCCTGGTGGTCCTCGTGTCCTGGTGGTCCTCGTGTCCTGGTGGTCCTTGTGTCCTGGTGGTCCTTGTGTCCTGGTGGTCCTTGTGTCCTGGTGGTCCTTGTGTCCTGGTGGTCCTTGTGTCCTGGTGGTCCTTGTGTCCTGGTGGTCCTTGTGTCCTGGTGGTCCTTGTGTCCTGGTGGTCCTTGTGTCCTGGTGGTCCTTGTGTCCTGGTGGTCCTTGTGTCCTGGTGGTCCTTGTGTCCTGGTGGTCCTTGTGTCCTGGTGGTCCTTGTGTCCTGGTGGTCCTTGTGTCCTGGTGGTCCTTGTGTCCTTGTGGTCCTTGTGTCCTGGTGGTCCTTGTGTCCTTGTGTCCTGGTGGTCCTTGTGTCCTGGTGGTCCTTGTGTCCTGGTGGTCCTTGTGTCCTGGTGGTCCGTGTGTCCTGGTGGTCCTTGTGTCCTGGTGGTCCTTGTGTCCTGGTGGTCCTTGTGTCCTGGTGGTCCTTGTGTTCTTGTATCCTTGTGTCCTTGTGTCCTTGTGTCCTGGTGGTCCTTGTGTCTTGGTGGTCCTTGTGTCCTTGTGTCCTGGTGGTCCTTGTGTCCTGGTGGTCCTTGTGTCCTGGTGGTCCTTGTGTCTTTGTATCCTTCTGTCCTGGTGGTCCTTGTGTCCTGGTGGTCCTTGTGTCTTTGTATCCTTCTGTCCTGGTGGTCCTTGTGTCTTTGTATCCTTCTGTCCTGGTGGTCCTTGTGTCCTTGTGTCTTTGTATCCTTCTGGTCCTTGTGTCCTGTTGGTCCTTGTGTCCTGTTGGTCCTTGTGTCCTGTTGGTCCTTGTGTCCTGTTGGTCCTTGTGTCCTGTTGGTCCTTGTGTCCTGTTGGTCCTTGTGTCCTGTTGGTCCTTGTGTCCTGTTGGTCCTTGTGTCCTGTTGGTCCTTGTGTCTTGGTGGTCCTTGTGTCCTGGTGGTCCTTGTGTCCTGGTGGTCCTTGTGTCCTGGTGGTCCTTGTGTCCTGGTGGTCCTTGTGTCCTGGTGGTCCTTGTGTCCTGGTGGTCCTTGTGTCCTGGTGGTCCTTGTGTCCTGGTGGTCCTTGTGTCCTGGTGGTCCTTGTGTCCTGGTGGTCCTTGTGTCCTGGTGGTCCTTGTGTCCTGGTGGTCCTTGTGTCCTGGTGGTCCTTGTGTCCTGGTGGTCCTTGTGTCCTGGTGGTCCTTGTGTCCTGGTGGTCCTGGTGGTCCTTGTGTCCTGGTGGTCCTTGTGTCCTGGTGGTCCTTGTGTCCAGGTGGTCCTTGTGTCCTGGTGGTCATTGTGTCCTGGTGGTCATTGTGTCCTGGTGGTCATTGTGTCCTGGTGGTCCTTGTGTCCTGGTGGTCCTTGTGTCTTTGTGTCCTGGTGGTCCTTATGTCCTGATGGTTCTTGTGTCCAGGTGGTCATTGTGTCCTTGTGTCCTGGTGGTCCTTGTGTCCTGGTGGTCCTAGGAATTGCTTCATCAGTGGAACCTCGATCCCTGAATCACTGAATTGTGCCGCTCACTAATGTTCTTTATTTGACACAGGTTTGGGGCTTCAAAAGAGATATTCTTCAATGAAAACAGAATATTTTGTGATGAGGTAATGGGCCTTTTCAGAGTCTTGCATGGATGGAGTGTGGGAGAATGAGTGTGCGTGTGTGAGCAGCTGGTAGCGAGTGTGTTGTGAATGTTTATACAGTGGGGCGAACACTCAGCGACTGGAAACATGAGAGGCTGCAGCTGCTGTAACCCGGAGCAACAAACAATCGGGGACCAAACCACCGACCGTCCTCAGCCTCCACACACGCTGCTTGACCCACTGAACAACTCCTGCGCTTTGTTTCTCACTTTGAATCTGCTGTCTCTCTATGTATATATATATATATATATATATAGATGTCAGGGGAGTGGACGGTACATAGATAAAGAATTGTAAGGTGTGAAAACCAGACCAAGGGAATGGAGATCAAGGAAGATGTTGAATAGATCATTGTTAGTTGGGAGAATGTAACAAAGCAGAGATTAAGTGTAGTCGGAGACAGTATATATATATATATGTGTGTGTTTGTGTGTAAACTCACAACATTATTCATACAGGTGGCATTGTGGACTCCTTCATTCTATGGTTTGTATTCAAAGGGTTTGGACATTATTTAAACAGGTCACACTGTGGACTCCTTCATTCTATGGTTTGTATTCTAAGCTTTTGTCTCGTTGCCTCAGGTTCACAAACTTTTATTCGAACATTGGAATATTAATCATAAAGTGACTCCTGCTGAGCACCTTGATGACAGGGCCGCGGGGATACTAAAGGCAGCCATTAGAAACGCCGTCAACGGCAAGCAAAAGGACTGGGATGACTGCTTGGACCCAATCCTGTTTGAGTTCCGGACGTCAGTAAATTCAAGCACTAAGTTTACGCCGTTCTTTCTGCTCTACAACCGAGAGGCACGGTTATCGTCTGAGGTAGGAATGCAGTCGTGATGGTTGTTTGCTTGTGGCTTTGTGATCTGTTTCTGTCGGCAAACTCCAACAAGGATTCTGATAGAAGTTGTTGACTCAAAACGTTAAACCCTACACTTTATTCTTCATAAATGCTCCCTGACCTGCTGAGCCTAGTCTGTTGAAACACCGCACTGTGTAATGGTTGAAGTAGACGTGTAGGCTGTAGTTTGTAGAGGTCAACAATGAGGGAGAATCACTGGCAAACTGATCTTCCTGTTTCACGTGCAATGACTGGGGTTCAACACTCTTTGCACCCAAACTTCAGCATGTAGTATGGAATTCCCTGCCACAGAGGGCAGTGGAGGCAAAATCACTGGATGGATTTAAGAGAGTTAGATCTCTAGGGGCTCGTGGAATCAAAGGATATGGGGAGAAGGCAGGCACGGGTTATTGATAGGGGACGATCAGCCATGATCGAAGGGCCGAATGGCTTCCTCCGGCACCTATTTTCTATTTATCTATGTTTCTACCACATAATTTCTGAAACGCGTCATTAGAGGTGGCAGGATCTTGCTATAAATCGTGTGGTGAGTGAATAATCACTCTATTAGTGCTTCAACCTATTTAATTGTACTGCTATATATTCTAATCACTTTAAAATAATACTCAAACCAAGTGGTTCAAATGACGTCACGTCTTGTCAACTGATTAGTCTTCTGATTGAAAAGGGTCGAGACCCTTCTTCAGTCTTAAAAAGGTTCTCGACCCGAAACGTCGCCTATCTCCTTCGCTCCTTAGATGCTGCTGCACCCGCTGAGTTTCTCCAGCTTTTTGTGTAACCCTCGATTCTCCAGCATCTGCATTTCCTTCTTTAACACTTTAAGAATTTCATCAAAGTAAGAAGAAATTGCATTCAGCGATTTTTCCTGAAAGTGTTATCGGGAGTCCCCTGACGCTCAGTCTGAAGGCTGTCGACCCGAAACGTCGCCTATTCCTTTTCTCCAGAGATGCTGTCTGACCCGCTGAGTTACTCCAGTTTTTTGTGTCTAGTGTTTTGAAGAGTTGTGTTGTGATAGTTTCTGCCTTCTAATAGTTTCTTTTGATTTCCTAATCCAACCTTTTTAAAAAAATAATCTCTTTGCTCAAATGGAACATATTCTAACCGTTTTAAAAACAGTACCCCATTTTAAACTTGCCAACTTACATTTTTATATTTTCCAATTTTTTAGCTTTGCACAAAACTAATTTTAACCCATTATGTAGCATAGTCTATTTCTGGGAGCTCTGCTTGCTTCATAAAATTATTTTGTAAATTTTAAGCAAATGGAAAGAAAATGGGAATGTGCAGGTCAGTTAGTGTGATAGTTAATGGCTGGGAAGACGTTAGAATCCATTGTCAAGTAAGTGATTACAGAATATGATATGATTGGGCAAGTGTAATAGGATGAACAGGTGAATACAGTGAACTGCCTTTCCCAAAGACATTTGAGATGGTTTAAAAAAAAAGACACAAAGTGCTTGTAATGAGTGGAGTCAAACACATATCAAGATACAACACGTTTATTAAATCTACTTACAGCATCGATCCGCAGGACATTACAGTTCCTAGCAGCTACTCATACTGAATGGCGTAGGCAAGCTCTTGTTAATATAAAACGCAAATTAGGCGGAGCCACTACTAACAAGCACTAAAATTGGCTAGTAGGAAAAAAACAATCTACAGTGCTGGAGTTACTCAGCAGGCCAGGCAACATCTCCGGAGTCATAGAGTGATACAGAGTGGAAACGGGCCCTTCAGCCCAACCTGCCCACACTGGCCAACATGTCCCAGCTACACAAAGTACTGGAGGAACTCAGCTGGTCAGACAGCATCTGTGGGGAGAAATGGACAGACGACATTTCAAAGAGTATCATGACATTCTCCCTGATGCTGCGTGACCCGCTGAGTTCCTCCAGCACAGCTAGAGGATTGGCTAACAGACAGAAAATCAAGTGTGGGTCAGATTGAAGCTGGCATGCTGTGGGGTGCGTATGGTAAAGATCAGATCAGAGTGCTAGCATGGCCGAGAGGCAAACCTGTGCCACAGCATTAAATGATCTTGGTTACGCTAATATTGTAGTGTGAATCATTGTGTTGCAGGGAGAATCACACAGCGCCCCGGAGTGCAGACTGCCAGATAACTGTGCCATCAAAAGGGAAAGTATGGAAGAGTTCACTGCTTCGATGACTGAGCAACAGAATGCCGTTAAAGAAGTGGTACGTATCTCAACAAAGCCGGCACATTATCCAGCGTGTGATGCACAGTGTGGCTGCTTCATTCCTGTGCTTCGTTAGAACGTGAGAACCGCTAGAAAATGTGAGCAGGAGGTGGCCACTCGGCCCCTTGAGCCTTCCTTCCATTCAATGTGATCACGGCTGATCTGCCCTCTTCACTCTCACTTCCCCATTGCTCCCAAATTCCCGATCCTAAAAACTGTAGCTACTTCCCCCTAAAACACCACAAAAGTTTGGTCCAAATTTTGTTGGGAGTTGGGGGGAAAGTGCATGAATTTGCACACAAGCTTGGTTGCCACGGTAATTGTGGTGGACACTTGTAGAGGTGGCATTGTCTGCATTGCTGCCGAAGCTGAGTTTGACCATCCTTGCTCTGGAGGTCGGGTGGCTGTGTGAAGCAGTTGCATCTTCAAGTCCATACCACACTGAACCCTGACATACAACGAACCTTGGCTTCACATCAGCTTTAGAGGCTTTCACAAGCTGCTGACTGTTTTACTGCTGACAAATGGTTTGAGTTGAACGAAAGGCAACATTCCTGTGAACATGTATTGTCCCTCCTGCAGGTCATTGCCAACCTGGCTGCCACTCACAAGCGGGAGAAGAAGCATGCCAAGAGGAAAGCCAGGAAAGAGATCCACTTCTCCACTGGAAACGCCAACCTGACACGCAAAAAAACAAAGAAAAATCACTTTCTTTCTTTTCAAATTGAAACAACTCTGTCATCTGAGCACGGCGTGACTGGTGGGGTGGCATGAAGATGCTGCTCAATAATGTATAGAATGTCCGACAGTCTTCCAGGGAAGGTGATGGCAGCGGATTGGAAGCAGTGGGCCGGCAGTGCCAGCACGGAGTTCAGGGCAGAACCAGGGCAGGTACTCGCCATCTTGCAGTCTGACTACGAGTGACATTGCACCTTTAAACTCCTCAGACGCTGCAAGTCAGTTCACACCGGCCGTGACATTGCAGCTTTAAACCTTCACAGTCTTTGAGTCAAAATCTGTTTTGCTCCGAGTGTATTAATTGTTCAGTCGTTCGTGGTGGATTTGTGCAAAGCTTGCACTTTCCATCTTTTTATTCTGTAAAATGCTCTTTCATAAATTTGAAGAACTGAGGTGTTCACTTCAGAAACTGAAACGATCTAAACACTTGTTTAAAGGCGTCTGTGTGGAGTTTGCATGTTCTCCCTGTGACTGAGCGGGTTTCCTCCCACATCCCATGATCAACCGATGGGTGAAGGGGCTGCTGTAAAGTCACCCAGTGCAGGATAACACTGAAATGGACGACAGAGGTGATGAGCATGTAGGCCGCTGCAGGGTAACAGGGAAATAAAGAAGGGGAGAGGGCACAATCTTAGCATTTATCTGTTGGGAGCAGGCATGGAGCCAATGGGCCAAATGTTCTCTATCTGTGAAAGATATATGCAAGGCAATATGTAATGTACAGTACTTATCAGGTCCTCTGTCCCTCATCCTGAATGACCCACATAACTTATTAGAAACAAGGAGCTGCAGATGTTGGTTTATAAAAGAAGACACTGCTGGGATGCTGGATTAACTCTAGCAGGTTGGCTAACATCTGTGGAAAACATCTGCGAAGAAGGGTCCTGATCCGAAACGTCACCTATCCATGTTCTCCAGAGTTGCTGCCTGACCCGCGTGTTACTCCAGCACTCTGTGAAACGTCACCTATCCATGTTCTCCACAGATGCTGCCTGACCCGCTGAGTTACTCCACCACTGTGTCTTCCTCCATAACCCCTCTCTGTGGGCTGATCACTCATGCCTGTAGATTAGGTTGACCAACGGAGTGCAGAGTTGCAGCAGCCCCGCTGTCTGCGGCAAGCTCTGCGGGTTGCCGGAGGCTGAAATGTCCTTGCAGCATCAGTCCACATCCCTGAAGGTTCACTCCTCAACTCTCTCACGTTCATCTGCATCATCCACACACCCACCATCTGGTTCCATCTGTGTGCTGCTGACGACAGCTCCAGGTCACTGCGTCTCTCGACACTGGGCCAATTCCCTGCTGTCTCCACACTGTACACGATGTGGACTCCTGCCACTGAGTATTGGAATGAGCACAGCCATTGAATCACTCCCCCTCTATTCCTCTGCACAGCAACAATCAGAGGCTGAGCTGTTGTCCATAACCTTAATATTGTACTATTCCGTGAGCTTTGAAATACTTGGCCACCACCACTAGGACTGCCCACTTCCACCTCTCCAACATTGCCATGGTAACTGCTAGTCTGAATGGTTAGCCTCCCTCATTCCACTTCCTCTAATCAATCCCATCTCGGATCCTCTGCCCGTGTCCCACCTTGTACCATCTATTTCATTCATCACTAACCTCAATTGTTTCCTGGTTCAGGAAACATTTTTTTCCAAATAAAGTTCCCATCTCGTTCTTGACCGCCCCCACCCATTGTAACCTCAGGATTGAACCAGATACCATATCATCATGGTATGGTCCATGTGGTTGGTCCACCACAAATTGCTGTCGCTATTTCCACCAGGGAATTGAAGCTCTCACCCATCTCTACTTCAGCACCATTGATACTGACCAAGGCATATACACAGCACCATTTGGTGAAGTCAGTGACCAGCTCCTTCGTCTTGCTGCCATTGTGGGAGAGGTTGTTGTCCTGAACCATGTCACCATCTCCATTCTGTACTGTCTCCCCTCATTGTTCGTCATCTGGCCCACCACGGTGGTGTCATCTGCAACTTGCAATGGAGTTGGAGCAGAATTTGACAGCACAGTTGTGAGTGTACAGGAAGTATAGTGAGAGGCTGAGAACGCATCCTTGTGGGGCACCAGTGCAGGGTTATGGCGGAGGATGTTTTGTGGCCCCTCCTCACTGATCATGGTCTATGGGCCAGGAAGTTGAGGATCTGATTGTAGACTGGGGTGCCAACTCATAGCTCCAGTGGTTTGGAGATTTGGTATTTACCATACCTAGGACATGATAATGATTTCAATGCCCAAGCATTTTATTTTCCAAAAATTACTGGTGGGATTGTTTTAAATCTTGCCCAAATTCTATTTTTGTGTGATTTAATATGTACACCAAATTCTCCATCTGACGGAAAACTAACAAACAAGGGAGAGGAAAACAAATGAAACCAAGAAAATCGTGCACTGCTTTAGGAAAAAAGTCTCTTCATCCCCCTCCCACCAGTTGGACATGCTGTTGTGTAAGGGCTAGGAGGCCATTTGGCCCATCATGCCAGCGTTGGTTCTTTGGGAAAGCCCTGCAATCCATCCACTTCCCTGCTCGTTCCCACAAGCCTGTGAACTGTCCCCACGTAGTGGCATCTCCTGGGAATGGCATCCAAGTGTCAGCACCCTCTGAAGAAGCGTTCCCCCCATGTTAGATCTGACGGAAACGGAATGACGTGGTCCCTAGGAATTGGCCCAGTGTCGAGAGACGCAGTGACCTGGAGCTGTCGTCAGCAGCACACAGATGGAACCAGATGGTGGGTGTGTGGATGATGCAGATGCCCATCTTCTCTGGGTTCTGACCGTCACAGAGGAGTAATCCTGGAGTGCTGGGGAGGGTGAATCACTGAAATGGATCTTCAATTAGTAGCAGGAATTCCATTAGCAAAACAAAATCAACGGATAAAAATCTGAGGAGGAATGTAAAATGGAGCATGTGGGAGAAACAGGCCCCACACCTTCACGAGCTGGCTGACTGACTGGCTGCAGGTACAGTTCTCGCCTTCTATTCTCTGGGCCACGTTTACCCAACGCTGAGCTTTTACAACCGCTAACGCTTCTAATGTTGAATTTTTTTACTACTGTAATTTTAAAAAATATCATAAATGTTGATGTTTTATCAAATTAAGCAATGTTATTGGGGGCACTAAACATAATGTACAGTATTGTCCAGGTTCTACTGGGCTGTGGGATGTTTGTGACTAGAGTCTGTGCTCCATTTGTGAAATGCAGTGAATGTGGAGTGACAAACGTATCGGGGGGAAAAACTGTAATAACCTCTCACACATTGGAACTCTACAATCTGGCACATTTGAAGCAGTAAATGTATTTAAATATAGCTGAGTAGATAATTAAACGTGCTGTACTGTTTGGTTTTATAAATTCCATTCTGTGGCAAAATTAATGGATTAAAACAAACTAAATATAAACTGCAACAATTAGTGCCTTCACTGGATGAGCTGGCTACTTTCTCATATGGAGCATTTAGCTCCATTTATCCCTTGTCCCAGAGAATTAGCCGAAACGATCGCATTTACCTGCTTGGGTGATTTGGGGGTGGCGCAGCAGTAGAGTTGCTGCTTTACTGCGCCAGACCCAAGTTCAGTCCTGACTGCAGGTGCTGTCTATCCGGAGTTTGCACGTTCTCCCTGTAACCACGTGGTATTTCAGTTTCCTTCCACACCTCCAAGAAGTGTCAATTTGCAGATTAATTGGATTCTGCAAATTGTAAGTTGTCCCTAGTGTGTGTGTGTAGCTCAGTGTTAGTGTATGGGGATCTCTGGTCGGCACGGACTGGGTGGGCCGAAGGGCCTGTTTTCTCACTGTATCTCTAAAGTAAAGTCTAAATTACCCAGAGCTGAGTTGCTGCTAAAACCCTTGCACATGGCAGAATGTTGCCACTGTTTATGCAAATCTCCTGTTGCCTAATAGCTAATAATGTTTAGGTCTAAAGAAGGGTCCTGACCCAAAACGTCACCTATCCATGTTGTCCACAGATGCTGCCTGACCCGCTGAGTTACTCCAGCACTCTGTGAAACGTCACCTATCCATGTTCTCCACAGATGCTGCCTGGCCCGCTGAGTTACTCCAGCACTCTGTGAAACGTCACCTATCCATGTTCTCCACAGATGCTGCCTGGCCCACTGAGTTACTCCAGCATTCTGTGAAACGTCACCTATCCATGTTCTCCACAGATGCTGCCTGACCCGCTGAGTTACTCCAGCACTCTGTGAAACGTCACCTATCCATGTTCTCCACAGATGCTGCCTGGCCCGCTGAGTTACTCCAGCACTCTGTGAAACGTCACCTATCCATGTTCTCCACAGATGCTGCCTGGCCCGCTGAGTTACTCCAGCACTCTGTGAAACGTCACCTATCCATGTTCTCCACAGATGCTGCCTGGCCCGCTGAGTTACTCCAGCACTCTGTGAAACGTCACCTATCCATGTTCTCCACAGATGCTGCCTGGCCCGCTGAGTTACTCCAGCACTCTGTGCCTTTTTGTTGTAAAGCAGGTTTAGATGTATTATTGTCACGTGTACCGAGGTACAGAGAAATGTCCTGTTATGCATGCTATCCAAACAGATCAGATAATACTGTTTAAATTATTACTGGAACATATACTGAGGTTCTTTTTGCATACTATCCAGTGGAAAAAAAGACTACATGATTATAATCAAGCTGTCCAGTGTATAAATAAAGATTATTAGGACTGGATGTTACAATCCCTAAGATTTCACTACAATTGACATTCTTGGGTATGACCACTAGGTGAATTTTGCTAACAATCAGACACATCTTCAGTTGTGTACCTCAACATCACTGGGTGTTTCGGCCTTTTATCACAAGGCACCCTCAGTTGAGGCAGGCCCACCACAGGTTGATCAGACCTGGGTGTGTGTCTTATTGCTAGCTTCTAGATGGTCACGTGGCAGCCCAGCCAGCATCTTTCCTCTTCAGCCACAGCCAGTGACTGCTCCGTTCGGCTGCATTGGCAAGTTCTTTTATTGCCCTCCTTTGTGCCTGCCCTTCTACTTCCCTCAGGAGCCTTGCGGTGGAACCGGCTACAAAGCCCCACACCCCGCCTCCACTGGACACACCCTTACCCTCCAACCTCTCTCCTCTGCCTCTGCTGCAAGGTTTGAATATCAAAGCTTTTTCCTTTCATAAGCCTCGTCCACAGCCGCCTCCCATGGGACCGTCAGCTCAATGATGAAAACACGCCGACAGGAGTTGGACCAGAGAACGAGGTCTGGTCACAGGTTGGTAACTGCGATTTCAACTGGGAACGAAAGCCTATGGCATAGGTCAACACGCTTTCAGTGGGCATGAGTTGAGAGGCGAGGGGTTAGTCCTCCGTTTCTTTCCTTCCTGGATGAAGGATGGTATTTGCGGGAATGTTATCTGGACATTGATAGGCATGGCATTGGTGCTAACTCTCTTGCACTCAAGTTCAGCTGCCAAACACCTCAGCACCTGGTTGTGTCGCCAGGTGTATCTGCCTTGTGTTAGGCTGGTCTTACAACCGACCAGGATGTGCTTGAGGTTTGCTGGAACTGCACACAGGGGGCAGGCTAGACCCTCTCCCAGCCAAAGATTTAGGTTTGTGGGAGAGGGAAGGATGTCGTATGTGGCTCTGATAGTGAAGCTCAACTTATTTGACTCCATGGTTCACAGCTATCTCCATGTGATCTTCCTCCTCTCAACGCCATCCCACGTCATCCAGCGGCCTTGTTTGGCTTGGGATATGGCTTTGGCACACCTGGCTGCTTCTTCCTGGTGGCGCACCTCCTCCACCACCAGGTGCCGACGTTCAGCTGGAGTAGCCTTTTGCCAGGTAGGTTTCATTGCTCCCAGGCCAAAGCCTCCTCTGCCTTGTTGGACATGGCCCACTATGTTCCGGTGTTAGAGGGCGGATTTTGCGTCCAGTGCCACTGCTGCTGGAGTCCATTTCCTCCCTGTTGTTAGGGTTGGAGCGACAACTCTTATTATTGGGCCCCGGGATTCTGTTAGTGTCATGTCCAGCCTCACTTTGGCACATTTGTACTCCTCCACCAGGCTTGAGACTGGCAGTGAGAGGGCTCCATTCCCACTGCTGCTAAGGCATCTCGGTAGCCCAAGCCACTTCCTCACTTGTGAGTTCACCAGTCTCTCCAGCTGGTTGGCATGGGATAAAGTGACCTCGTAGATGGTAAGAAAAGGGTGCAACATTAAGTGTAAAATGAATCAGATTAAAGATAGTTCACAGGTCTTTCCAGTGTAAATTGTTATGTCAACATTGATAATAGATCTTTGTCACATTAATTGTGCTAATTAGTCTTACTGTTTAACAGTAAACATTATAAAAATTAAGTTTTAATATAAAAATGAAAATAGAAATGACCAAAAAAAATTAGTTTTCGAGTTGTGCAGTGTGGAAACAGGCCCTTTGGCCCAACTTGCCCACATCACCAACATGCCCCATCTACACTAGTGCCACCTACCTGCATTTGGCCCATATCCCTCTAAACCTATCCTGTCTATGTACCTGTCCAAATGTCTCTTAAACGGTATGATAATACCTGTAGTAGCAAAATCCGACCGCTTCACACAGCTGTATAAATATATGCTCAGTTAAACCTTATTTTTTCCCACCCACCCACCCATCCATCCACCCATCCCTCCACGCACCTACCGATCCATCCACCCATCCCTCCACCCACCCACCCATCCCTCCACCCACCCACCCCTCCACCCACCCATCCCTTCCACCCACCCACCCATCCCCTCCGCCCGCCCATCCCCTCCGCCCGCCCACCCACCCAAGAAACAAGATGAGACTTTTAGTAATACACTAGGCAACTGAAACCCGTTGGGGAAATTTGGTCTAGTTTAAATTAAAATTGTGAATTTGTTTTAAATGGCTAAGATTGCAGGAATTTAGCTTTGAGAAGTGGAATTGGTTGGACTAAAGGTTTTTCTGCAGTTTAGAGTGAAGAAGTGGGAGATCCAGATTTGGTTCTGTCACTGGCTTAAGAGCGTAACTGCAGTGTGATAGATTTGTAGCAGCACTTACCATAATAAATGTGGATAGGCAGAACATTTTGGAGTAACTCAGCGGGACAGGCAGCATCCCTGGAGAGATGGAATGAGTGACATTTCGGGTCAAAACTCTTCTTCAGGCAGAGATAAGAAAGGGTACGGTGTAAAAACAAGACATGAAATGTGGACTGAGGAGCTTATAATGCAATCTATATAGCCAGAAGGTTGAACATTTTGAGACATTTTGTGTTTATGTTTATCTTGTAGGATGACTCACACAGTCAGTGTCATAGTGAAGCTGCAGAGAGGGAATGAAATGGCAGTGCTGAGACAAACTGAACATGAAAACTGCAAAGCTTGGCCTCCAAGAGGTGATTTAGACTTTGAGGCCAGGAATAATGCCTCTCACCCCTCTGCTGTTTATCTCAGCCTATGTAGCCAAGACATTTTACAAAAAGCATAAAAGCTGTTTAAGTACTTTCTTTAGGGTTTCTACAGCTGTTTCAACAAAACCTCAAAAGTTTAATTTCTGATTGCAAGCACTCCACAAATATGTGGTCTGAAAGAATACCCACTATGTGATCTTTTAATTGCTCTAATTTTTAAAACTTTGAATATCATAATAATTGGGGTGGCACGGTGGTAGAGTTGCTGCTTTACAGAGCCAGAGGCACGGGTTCGATCTCCCTGTGACTGTGTGAGTTTTCTCCGGGTGCTCTCCCATATTCCAAAGACATACAGGTTTGCAGATTAATTGGCTTTGTTAAGATTGTAAATTGACCCTAGTGTGTAGGATAGTGTTTGTGTACAGGGTGACCATTGATCGACGAGGACTCGGTGAGCGTGTTTCCATGCTGTATCTATAAAGTCTAAAGAGGATAGATGTTGAGATGTTCCCACCAGTTGCATAACAGAGAGATGTGGGAGTGCAGATGCATGGTTCTCTAAAATTGGGCAATGTGGCGAAGGTGGTGCTTGGCACGTTGCCTTCATTGATAAGGGTATTGAGTACAAAGGTCAAGACATCATGATGCAGCTACAAGGCGCTAGTGAGATCTTACCTGGAGTGCCGTATGTAGTTCGAGTCATCCAGCAACAGCAGGTCCCACACCAAGTGATAATCTTTTGAGACGACACATGAAGAGGAAGCTCATCATTTCAGCGTCTCTGTGACAATGAAAATGCTGGCAGCACACAGCACTGTAAACTAAAGAGAAAATTCAACAGAACTTTCAACACTAGCATGTTTTACAGTGAACTAAGAAGAGATTCTCCTTCCATCAGAATGCTGCCTCTCCATTGGAAATTATAGCCAGCCACTTTCATCCTTCACATTCAGTCTATTGGTCTTTGTGTAGCAGGATGCAACTGGAATAATAGAACATTTATTACCCAAACAGAATCTATTTGAATTATAACATTCATAATTGTTCAAAAAGAACGACCTGTGTAATCCTACAGCACTTGTTTGGTTCGAACTGTAGGGAGGAAATAAGGACTTTAGGGGTATCTGGGCATCCCGATGAATAGGCAAAAATATGGCTTTCAGAAAAAATTGTGATGTTCCCATTGTTTATAAAGAAAAGCAGAGTACTTTTTAAATTACGCGCTAGGGCAGGAAACATGTTCCCGATGTTGGGGGAGTCCAGAACCAGGGACCACAGTTTATGATTAAGGGGTAAACCATTTAGAACAGAGATGAGGAAACACTTTTTCACACAGAGGTGTGAGTCTGTGGAATTCTCTGCCTCAGTGGGTGGAGGAGGTCAGTTCTCTGGATATTTCGAGAGGGCTAGATAGGGCTCTTAAAGATAGCGGAGTCAGGGGATATGGGGAGAAGACAAGAACAGGGTATTGATTGGGGATGATCAGCCATGATCACATTGTATGGTGGTGCTGGCTTGAAGGGCCGAATGGGCTACTACTGCGCCTATTGTCCATAAATGGAGATAGGATGATATTGGTACATAAAACACTTAAAGTTAATGTGCAGGTACAGCATGATGATAAGACTATTCTCCTGCTGCCTTTTTATTGCAGTAGAATTTGAATACTTGTTCCAATTATATGAGTTCTGAATGTGTACAGAAATAACAAAAGAGGGAGTGCAGCAAATGTTCCCTAGATTGATTCATGAAATTATCAGTTATACGGTAACAAGACGACAATGGTGCAAGCTGAAGTCATAGAGTGATACAGTGTGGAAACAGGCCCTCGACCCAACTTGCCCACACCAGCCAACATCTCCCAGCTACACTAGTCCCATCTGCCAACATTCAGTCCATATCCCTCCAAACCTGTCCTATCCATTCACCTGTCTAACTGCTTCTTAAATGTTGGTATAGTCCCTGCCTCAACTACCTCCTCTGGCAGCATGTTCCATACACCCACCACCCTTTGTGTGAAAAAATTACCCCTCAGATTCCTATTAAATCTTTTCCTCTTCACCTTAAATCTACGTCCATTGGTTCTCGATTCATAAAACATAGAAAAATAGATGCAGGAATAGGCCATTTGGCCCCTCGAGCCAGCACCACCATTCCATATGATCATGGCTGATCATCTAAAATCAATACCCCGTTCCTGCTTTTTCCCCATATCCCTTGATTCATTTAGCCCCAAGAGCTAAACGTTATTCAACTACTCTGGGCAAGAGACTCTCCAACTCCGATCTATTCCTCTCATGATCTTATACACCTCTATAAGATCACCTCTCATCCTCCTACGCTCCAAGGAATAGAGTCCCAGCAGGGAGAAACTGTTCTTGAACTTGAAGGACACGGTGTTCGGGCTCCTGTACCTTCACAAGAAGAGGCCATGACCAGGGTGTTGAGGCAGCGTTTCAATAAATCCATTTGACGTTGGGGAGGCCAGTACCTGATATTTCCCTTGTCTGAGTGGCCCCGAACCAGGGCAACTTGTCTTTAAATAATGGGCCAACCACTCAGAACAGAGAGGAGAGAAATTGGTTCAGAAGTGGTGAATGTTTGCAACTGTAATTCATTGTGCAGCAGTGGAGAGCCATGGACGTGCCAGCCATGGAACAGCAGCAGCATCGCAGGGCCAAATGGCCGGCAGCGTGTTGACGCCAATCGGTTCACATGAGTAGACGCTGGAGAAGAGTAAAGGCCGCCGACTAAACGGCCTCCTTTAGCAGAAATGTGGCCAAGGGAGACCGGGGCTCGACGGACAACTCTGGGCCCGCGCGCTCCCGCCCCTCCCTCTCTCCGCGCGCTCCCGCCCCTCCCTCTCTCCGCGCGCTCCCGCCCCTCCCTCTCTCCGCGCGCTCCCGCCCCTCCCTCACTCCGCGCGCTCCCGCCCCTCCCTCACTCCGCGCGCTCCCGCCCCTCCCTCACTCCGCGCGCTCCCGCCCCTCCCTCACTCCGCGCGCTCCCGCCCCTCCCTCACTCCGCGCGCTCCCGCCCCTCCCTCTCTCGCGCGCTCGTAGCTTGGCGCCATTTCGCACTGGGCATGCGCGGGGCCTAGCGTCCCGCCGAGTTGCTGCAGCTTTCTGTGTCCGTGCCCGGTGTAAACCAGCGTGTGCGGGGCTTCCTCACACCCGCCAGCACCTCGAGCGGCTTCGTGTCGGGCTCGGCCAAGGCGCGTTCACCGATGTGTGGCGGGGCCGCGCGGGGAGAGACGACAAAGGGAGAGGGAGGGGCTCGTGGGGGCGGTTGGTTGGTTGGTTGGTTGGAGCCGTTCCGGCAGCGTGAGTGTGGACGGTCCCCAAACCCTCAACCCCCGCCCCGGGGCCCAACTCGGCCTGAGTGTCGGCGGTCGGCTCACCCCCGCCCCGGGGCCCCACTCCCCCAACCCCGACCCCGACCCCGGGGGTATCTCCGGCAGCCTGCGTGTTGGCCGTCCGCTCGCCCCGGGGACAGATCACCCTCCCCGCCACACCCCCATCCCTGGTCGACGCGTCGGCCCACGGGTCCCCACCCCATACCCTCACTCCACCTCTACCTGGCTGGGCCCGACCGCACCGGCCTCGCCCAGCCACAGGCACCCCCACCCAACCCACCCCACCGTTCCGGGATCCGTGCCGCACCCTCAACCCTCCTTCCCCGGGCCCACGGTCAGGCCGCTACCTCGCAACTCCACTTGGTCACTGTGTGGTTCCACCGTTCCCCCTGTAACCCGGAGTACCTCCCCTCCCCCCGGCGCTCGCTCCCGTTTCTTCCCATGTCCTAGTGATGTGCGTTAATTAGATATTATAAAATCCCCCCAGATTTAGAATTTGCCGATTAGAGATAGGAAAGATGCCGGGAATAAAGTAGAATTCATGTAAAACGCCACAGTTTAAGAATAAGGGATAGACCATTTAGAACGGTGATGTGGAAAAACTTCACACAGAGTTGTGAATGTGGAATTCTCTGCTTCAGAAGGCAGAGGAGGGCAATTCTCTGGACGCTTTCAAGGGAGAGTTGGAGCTCTTAGAGATAGCAGAGTCAAAGGATATGGGGAGAAAGCAGGAACGGGGTACTGATTGTGGATGATCAGCCATGATCACATTGAATGGCGGTGCTGGCTCGAAGGGCCGAATGGCCTACTCCTGCACCTATTGTCTATTGTCCATTGTGGTGGTTGGCATGGACAGTGAGCTGAAGGTCCAGTTTCTGGCTGCCTACCCATTCCCTCCACAGATGCGACACAGTTTCTGCAGCACTTTGTGTTTTGCTCAAGATTCCAGCATCTACAATTCCTTATGTATTATTTCCCTGGCCCTAGTCAGGCTTTCCCCTCTCTGGGGTCTGCTTACCCTGAGGTAACTTTTGAAAAACACCCACTCCAACCTGCTGCTGCCCAACAATGAAAACAACAAATTAATTTGTTATGGAGTTTTGGGAAGAGTGATCATAATATCCTAAAATGTCATATTTGGAATGAAATTGATTCTGTTCAATCCAAAACTGGGGGCTTGAAATCTAATTTTTATAGATTTCAAGCGAGAGAGATTTAGCTCTTGGGGCTAAGGGCATCAAGGGATATGAGGAAAAAGCTGGAATGGGGTACTGATTTTGGATGATCAGCCACGATCATATTGAATGGCGCTGCTGGCTCGAAGGGCCAAATGGCCTACTCCTGCACCTATTTTCTATGTTTCTAAACAAAGCAAACTACAAAAGCATAAAATACATTTGGTATGATAGATTGAGTAAATGTTGAAATGTAAACAAACAATGCATAATATTGGCATCTGGCCCAAAACAGTGTAAGAATTTTTTGTAGGGAGGAACTGCAGATGATGGTTTAAACGGAAGATGGACACAAAGTGCCGGAGTAAATGTTTTTGTGTTGAGACCCTTCAAACTATTTAGGGGAAATGGAAACGAGAGAGATATAGACAATGATGTATAGTGATATTGAACAAATGAATGAAAGATATGTAAAAAAGTAACGATGATAAAGGTTAGTTGTTTCCAGGACAAGGGGTCACAGCTTAAGGATAAGGGGGAAATCCTTTAGGACCGAGATGAGAAGGACTTTTTTCACACAGAGAGTGGTGTGTCTCTGGAACTATCTACCACAGAGGGTAGTTGAGGCCAGTTCATTGGCTATATTTAAGAGGGAGTTAGATGTGGCTAAGGGGATCAGAGGGTATGGAGAGAAGGCAGGTACGGGATACTGAGTTGGATGATCAGCCATGATTATATTGAGTGGCGGTGCAGGCTCGAAGGACCGAATGGCCTACTCCTGCACCTAATTTCTATGTTTGCTAGGTGAGAACGAGAAGCTGGTGCGACTTGGGTGGGGAGAAATGGAGAATAAGGGAATGCAGGGGTAACTTGAAGTTAGAGAAATCCATAGTCTTACCCCTAGTTGTAAGCTGTGCAAGTGAAATATGAGATGATGTACGAATTTCATTGTTGTTTTGGAACACTTGATATTTAAGAAATTAGTATATTGTTTACATCAGTTGTTATTCTTTAAACTAAGCACAATAGCCCACTCTGAAAAGTGGCATTGCCACAATAAACAAGACCAATTAAAGATAACAAGTAAAGGCATCAAATATTATCAAAAATAGTAAACCCAAGTTCAGCAAAGGAGGACCATGAAAGTGATGGGAAAAGGAAAATTAGATTATAAGTAGTAGTGTGAGAAATATAAAACACGGAAAGCATATAAATATATCTATTTTAAAAGATGAGCCAGAGTTAATGTGGCTTACTTGCAGCTGAAATGGCAGAAATTATGTTGGGGAAATAAACAGATGGCATGGAAAGTAAACATTTTTACAACTTGTGAAAAAATTATAGACCAGCCTTTCGGAAATGGAGAACAACATATATAGATCAATTACTGTTATAACAGGCAAGATTTAGTAGAAATGCCAAAAACTCTCTCTTGTGAAAAGTCAGTATTTTTTTAATGGAAACCCATGATTTTCATGAGCTTTTAAACCTCCATAGAGAATCAAATTTGGGGTTGTCAACAGGTTGCATCACTGGAAATACTGCAGCTTGCAATCTTCATGGAAAACATCTTCAGAAAATGTCTTATCTTGGTTTGTTCTATCAGAAATGTTTTAATGTACATTCTTAGAGCTCTGACACAATTTTTCAGCTGGCATTCTGACTTAACATAGATTTCCTTCCACAGGTAACTGGTATTAAGTTGAAGTATATATATATTTTAAAAATGACTGGAAGAGCCCGTTCTCGAGCCCGTGGCAGAACACGTGTCCCCGAAGTAAGTTCACAACCTCTTGCTCCAAGGCTGGTAAGTCATTTTGATGGTTACTTTTTTTTTTTGCAATACTGGTTTGCTGTATAACTCAGTAAATGCAGTCATTACTGTCATCTGTTACCATTTGAAAATAAAACTATTTTCAAGTACTTGACATAAGCTTTAAAAATTAAATTATTATTGCACTGACCACTAATCATCCAAATGAGTATTTTTCTCAGAATTGCCATAATTAATTGCATAAAAATGGACTGAACATCTTTAATGAGCTCCTGTGTTAATTAATCACTATACAATTGCTCTGTGGTGCAAGTTTCCAATAAGGTCAGTCACTTGCCAAATGATTTCAGTAATGCAGCTATAATGTTTGTGGTGGGCAAAATATTTTGCCTAGCACTGATGTGGTTTTCTGAACAACAGCTGCTTGAATGTCTGTCTTGTTGTATTTAATCAGAGTATCTTTAATATAACTTAAATGAGTTGAGCATTGATTTATGATGGCAAGATGGTTTTCATATGGATTTTCTTTTGCTTAGATTCGAATGTGGCACTATTGTGATTTGATTTAAAAATAGTTTTATCTATAAATTGCACTATTGCTTTATATTAGAATGTTGTTCTTGTCCTTCTGTTGTTGTTATAGATAATCTTAAAATGGTTTCCATCAATATTCAGATTATTATTCTGAGCATTATCCCCATCCACCAATTTTACAACTGCGTGTTTGTAGCATTTTTCCATTTAAGTTAGTATTATGTTTGACCTTTCATTTAGTTCCATGTTGACCTTTTTTTGCATTATTTTGTTTTATCAGCTCTGAGCCTTCTAGATAATGGCTTTTTATTTGTTCAGTATACCTTGTTAAATTTAAGACTTTCTGCTTCTGCCATTCTTTGGCAGTGATTTCTAGACCATTGCATTGTGAATAAAAAGTATTTCCATGTAACCTCCCTGCGGTAATCAAATTGTCATATTCTCATAAGGACGGGCTGTGAGTTTCATTTGGGGGCCATTTGACTTGCATTCCCATCTATTGACACTTATTAAGTAATATCACTTACAATCTTTAGTATTTTGCATTTGGAGTTACAAAATAAACATGTATTTAACAATTAGTTTTGGAAATCCTGCAGGAGAATGTTTGATGAGAGTCTGAAATGCACCTTACATTAGGGTTAGGAGTGACCCCAACACCTTTTTCTAATAGACACAATTGTTTTCACAACGATTTTCTATAATGCGAGGTTTCTTTAGAACGAAACTATCATGTTCTAGCAGAACTATTTGTATAGAAGGAGGGGAGGGGGAGGGCGGAATGGGAAACAACTTGGAATTAATCAGTGATGCTGAAACCTACAAACTTTAGTCTGAAATTACTGACACTCCATAATAGTGCTGCAGTTCGGGTACTGCCAAGTAAGGCCTTGCAGAAGTCACTACTTACAATGCAAAAAAGTGAGATCCAGAATAGAATTTGCACGTGCTATGTATATGGGGGAAATAATTTGTTTTCAACTTGCATTTCCTGTTGCAAATACAGATAATGTGGCATTGCATTGCAGAAAATAGTGATGGGGACTTTTTTTCTAGGGCTGCCACTCCCTATCTCCTCCCCTTGGTAGCACAGGAATCACCTGTACTCTGACCCTGTGTAATTGAATGTTTACAAGATGTGAATAAAACTGAGAAAGTACTGTTTTGAATAAACATTACTGATGCAATGTTGGGTTCTGTTAACATCTAGATGTCTTCAAGTGGGAATGGTGCAGTTTTGCTGGGATCACATTTGGAACAATTTGTATAAGCTAGCAATCCAAGTTCAGAATTTTGAAGGGTAATATGTTGGCGATCTTTATCCTAGCTATTTAATCAGAGCATACATTCAAAATTAGAGTTAGGTCAATTAGTTTTGAATTTCAAAACTGGCTGTGGGACTGGAAAATAATTTTTAACTCATGGCATCAGAAATGAACCATCTTTACTTTGCAATGTAGGCACCTTCTCCAATACCGCCGCTTGCTGCCAGCGCAGGGGAGCCTGAACTACTTGGTCGTGGTCGACAGCGAGGGCCCTCTGGTGCACTATTACGCAAAGATGGTGAGATTTGAATTTAAGAGAAACTTTTAATACTGTAAACTTTTAATAGATTATCTTTATCTTTTTTTGGATTATAATGAGTCATTTGCTTGTGTTGAAAGATTGTGCTGCAAGGTCAGAGCTTGGGTTATGTGTCCAGTAAATCCAGAATCTGAGAATCTTGCAATGTTTGGGGTTGGTTGAGCCAGAACAATGGTCTTTGGGCACTATAACAACTGTCTCAGCCACAACTGTTTTCCTACCATTTTATGCTGTCCATTAATAACACAAATTATTATTTTCTAAAGACTCCAGAACTTGTGTAGCAAAGTATGCAGGTCCCCGAGTGTCTCACAGCATGGGCAAATGCTGATGAAAGATACCTACTGTAAGCAATTATTGATTTTTCCAGTTGCAGTTGAAGTATTCACTCTGTCTATGGGTGTAACATGCTTTTTTGAGTAAAAAAATTCTGTCAGTGATGTTTCGCTCACCACCCAAGACAATTAATAGCCAGATTGACATAACTTTATAGTTGTAGAGCATGGAGTTGTATAGTTAAGCAACATCAGACCTTCCTGTCCATGCCAACATTTTTACCATCTACACTAATGCCATTTGTCTGTGTTCAGAATGTAGTATGCCTTGCCCATTGTCTAAATGTCGCTTAAATTATATTGTTCCACTGTACTCACTTTGATATAATTTGTTCTTGTTTCATGAAAATGTGATAGTTGAGGTGGTATCTGCTGGATTTAAAGAGATGTCTTTAACGGAAAGAGGTGGGCGGCGGCGAGATTTCCATGATCTTGGAGTTAACACCAGAAAGACTATGGAACATGTCAAGGAGTCCAAAACAGGTAAAGGCTGAGGTGAAGCAGTCCGGGGATTAATGTAAGTCGTCTGTAGCATGAGGAATCCCTATACATACAAGCAATAAACTGAGAAATACAGGTGCAATTGGGATGGAGAGATGAGGAATTTGAGCGTAAATTTGTATTTGGATTAAAGAGCAGAAACATTAATATTAATTGACAAATTCATGCTGAAGAGTGTACTTAGAATTAACAAAAAAATGCATGCAAGGAAGAAGATGGTTTGAGGGTCAAAAATAAAATACAACCAATGTTTAAAAAGATCTGAGGTCTTACAGTGATCAGTGCTCGAGTTATTGCATAGAATTTTATGTTTATAATTTGGAATCAAGTTCAAATATTGACTCTTCCTTTAAGAGGGCATTGTAAAGCAGGTGATGGATGCCGGATCTCTTCAATGGAGAAAACCATGCATTGTAGGGGGGTGGGAGAGTGAATAGAGGAGCATCTCGTATATCGGAATGAAAAGGAACACGAGTGGTTTGAGCCAAATTCATCGTTTAGTAAGTAAAAAAACATCGGCATTAAAAAAGGGAGGCAAGTTACAAGTGACCTGACTTGTGGAAAGCCAACTTCACACAATTTCACCCATACATTTTTAATGCAGCTTCACACTTTGTTGTAATAATGTTTCATAATATTCATTAATGACTGGATATGTGTGTGTGTGTATATATTATATATATATATATATATATATACACATATACATATACATATACACATACATATATATATATATATATGTGTGTGTGTGTGTATATTCCCTTTGTTTATTGATGGTTTAGGGTGATTATTCAATATAGTGGAAGGTTTAAAGCAAATGCATGCAGACCATTACACAGCAAAGAAGCCGGAAGCCAGAGGATTGGGAAACTTTCATAGGACAACAGAAGGAAATAAAATGGGCAATACGGGCTGAGAAGATGAAGTATGAAGGGAAACTGGCCAGGAATATAAAGAAGGACAGTAAAAGCTTCTTTAGATATGTTAAGGGAAAAAGAGTAGCAAAGTCAAATGTGGGTCCCTTGAAGGCAGACAAGGGTGAAATTATTATGGGCAACAAGGAAATGGCAGAAGGGTTGAATAGGTACTTCGGATCTGTCTTCACTAAGGAAGACAAACAATCTCCCAGATGTATTGGAGGGCAGAGGATCTAAGGGGGTAGAGGAACTGAAAGAAATTTTCATTAGGCGAGAAATAGTATTGGGTAGGCTAATGGGACTGAAGAATGATAAATACCCTGGGCCTGATGGTCTGCATCCCAGGATCCTCAGGGAGGTGGCTCTAGAAATAGTGGATGCATTGGTGATCATTTTCCAATGTTCAATAGATTCAGGATCAGTCCCTGTGGATTGGAGGTTAGCTAATGTTATCCCACTTTTCAAGAAAGGACCGAGAGAGAAAATGGAGAATTACAGACCAGTTAGTCTGACTTCGATGGTGGGAAAGATGCTGGAGTCAATTATTAAATACTTAATAATGGGGCATTTGGATAGCAGTAAAAGGATTAGTCCAAGTCAACATGGATTTATGAAAGGGAAATCATGCTTGACTAATCTTCTGGAATTTTTTGAGGATGTGACGAGTAAAATGGATGAAGGGATGCTAGTGGATGTAGTGTATCTAGACTTTTAGGAAGCCTTTGATAAGGTCCCGCACGGGAGACTGGTGACTAAAATTAGAGCGCATGGTATTGGGGGTAGGGTGTTGACATGGATAGAAAATTGGTTGGCGGACTGGAAGCAAAGAGTAGGAGTGAAAGGGTCCTTTTCAGAATGGCAGGCAGTGGCGAGTGGAGCGCCGCAAGGCTCAGTGTTGGGGCCGCAACTGTTTACCATATATATTAATGATTTGGAAGAGGGAATTAGGAGCAACACTAGCAAGTTTGCGGATGACACAAAGCTGGGTTGGAATGTAAACTGTGAACAGAATGTTAGGAGGTTGCAGGGTGACCTGGACAGGTTGAGTGAGTGGGCAGATGCGTGGCAGATGCAGTATAATGTAGATAAATGTGAGGTTATCTACTTTGGCGGCAAAAACAAGGGGGCAGATTATTATCTCAACGGGATTGGGTTAGGTAAGGGGGAGGTACAGCGAGACCTGGGTGTCCTTGTACACCAGTCACTGAAAGTTGGCGTGCAGGTACAGCAGGCAGTGAGAAAAGCTAATGGAATGTTGGCCTTCATAACAAGAGGATTTCAGTATAGGAGTAGAGAGGTTCTTCTGCAGTTGTATAGGGCTCTGGTGAGACCACATCTGGAATATTGTTTTGACCTCCTAATTTGAGGAAGGACATCCTTGTTATTGAGGCAGTGCAGCGTAGGTTCACGAGATTGATCCCTGGGATGGTGGGACTGTCATATGAGGAAAGATTGAAAAGAATAGGCTTGTATTCGCTGGCGTTTAGAAGGATGAGGGGGAATTCTTATAGAAACTTAAAATTATAAAAGGACTGGACAAGCTAGATGCAGGAAAAATGTTCCCAATGTTGGGCGAGTCCAGAACCAGGGGCCACAGTCTTAGAATAAAGGGGAAGTCATTTAAGACTGAGGTGAGAAAAAACTTTTTCTCCGAGAGAGTTGTGAATTTATGGAATTCCCTGCCACAGAGGGCAGTGGAGGCCAAATCACTGGATGGATTTAAGAAAGAGTTAGATAGAGCTCTAGGGGCTAGTGAAGTCAAGGGATATGGGGAGAAGGCAGGCACGGGTTATTGATAGGGGACGATCAGCCATGATCACAATGAACGGCGGTGCTGGCTCGAAGGGCCGAATGGCACCTATTTTCTATGTTTCTACTAGACGAAGTGGGACGCATTGGGCCCCGTTCCCCCAACGCAATATTCCACCCTGACCCATAGCCCCCAACTGCGCAGGCGTGGCTGTTGGGTTCCCGTTGTGATGCCAGAGATCCCCGTTGTGACGCGAGTCACGGCAACCCTCCATCAACTGCGCCTCGTCATCCCTCTACCTATCCCAATCCTCCTCCATTCCCTATCTTCCCCCAGCACACCCATCCCCTCCCTATTCTCTCCCCTATTCTGTCACTCCCTCCCTTCATAACCCCTCTCCCCTCCTATCCCTCTAACCCCCACTCATCCCCCAACGCAATATTCCACCAAATTGTGAATGCGCGGCTGCGGCGTTGAACGTTGTGCCGTTGTCGGCTGAAATTAAAGTTAATCAAGTGATTAGAGGACCCGTGGAAACGTTTGTAAAGTAGAAGGAAACTTACCCGTGGAGCCTCTGGGTCCCCGTTGTGAGGCCAGGCAAGTACACGCAAAAAAAAACAAAACGTGCAGCGCAAGTGGAAAAGTTATTTTTGTAAAAGTGGTTTTTGTAAAGTTTTAAATGTGAGTAACTTGCAAAATATAACATCAAACCATCAATCGGAACGAAACTTGCCACAGCACACCCCAGGACAACGGTGAGTATGGTGGGCCAAAAAATGTAGCGCTATCATGTCATTTTGGCGTAGTTTCGGGATCACACACATATGCACGCATGCATGCAAACAAGGCGAGAGTTTTAGTAATATACTAGACCAAGCGCAGACCCGTTGGGTCTGGTCCCCAAACGTGCTTCAGTCGCGAAAATCGGCCGCGGGGGAAAAAAATGTGCCTGCTGCCGTTATGGTGTCTGGCCAGCAGGAGGCCACAAAATGAGTGAGTGTGTGTGGTGGGGGGTGGGGGGGTGAAGGATTTTATTTTAAAAAGTGTACATTAAAATGTCTAAATGTAATGAGGAGCGGATGTAAAAGTGTAATGTGTGGCAAAATGGAAAATATCTCAGGGTTTGAATGTGGTTTCAAAGGGCAAATCTGACACGCACCCGGTCGGCACACACACACACACAGTGTTTTAATAGTATATAGATATAGATAATATACTAGACCAAGTGGGACCCGTTGGGTACCTGTCACACGGGAGGGCTGGTCCCCAAACGCAATATTCCACCACTCACTCAGCCCCACGGGAGGCCTGGTGCCCCAACGCAACCTGTTCCCCAACGCAATATTCCACCACTCACCCGTTCCCCCAACGCAAACAGTTTTCACCAACCACCTGTTCCCCAACGCAATATTAGATCACTCACACATAGCCACCACAGAAGACCTGGTCCCCCAACGCAACCCGTTCCCCAATGTAAGTTTCCACCACTCGCCCATTCCCCAATGCAATATTCCACCGCTCACCCATAGCTCCCAACTGTGCAGGTCGGCTCATTTTGGCATCCTCCCTCATTTTAAACTTTAATGTGATGTTGGTGCCACCGACAAGGCCATCTTTTGTTATCCAAATCTAATCATTAAACTTTCAATTTAGAGAGCAATTAAAAGGCTTTGCAATCGCATATGTGCTGGGTTAGGCTGGCAGATTCTTTCCCTGAAGGACATTTACTGCCAAGGACTCGGTGTCCTGGGATAGCATTGTAGCTGGTTGGGTTGTGTTTAAGGGATCCCAGTAATCCCATTGTGACGTCATAGCTGGGAACTGACAGTGCAGATTTGAAGAAATCCCTCGCAAAGTGGGATTTTGTAAAGTTAAAAATGTAATCATTAATAACTTGTAGAATATAACATCAATCTGAATGAAACTTGACACAAACCACCACAGAACAATTATGAGTAAGGTGGTGCAAACCAAAAATAGTGATATCGTGTACAATATTCCACCACTCACCCATAGCCCCCACGGGAGTCCTGGCCCCCAAGGCAATATTCCACCCAACGCATTATTCCACCACTCACCTGTTTCCCCAACGCACCCTGTTCCACCAACGCAATAGTCCACCACTCACCCATAGCCCCCAACTGCGCAGGGGCTGCTCATTTCGCCTTATTCACCCTCCCTCATTATTAAACTTTTTTTTAAATGTACTTGCTAGCTAGCAGGACTCGATGTACTTGGACAGCAATATTGTTGCGAGCAGGTCTACAGTCCCATTGTAACGTCATTGGCAACGTATGTAAATGAGATTCCATTATGATTGGAGGACTGTGAGATGCCGTTGTGACGTCATCACGAGAGCAGTCACAGTTATTCTTCACAAAGTTGTTTATTTTTAAAGTTTAAATATCAATAACGTGAAATATAACATCAAATCTGAAGAAAAGTTGACAGGAGCTACCACGGGACAAAGGCGCGCAAGGTGGTGCAAAATCTTTTGCTGTACCGTGTTGGCGTAGATACCAGTGCAATCACATACACACACAGCTGCCTTGTTGGCGAATATACCAGCGCAATCACGCACACACACACACACGCCAAGACTTCTAGTACTATATCGATAGATATTACTATAGAAAACGGTTGTTTCTAACTTGCTGAAGGGGCTGTCCCACTGTACAAGCTAATTCAAGAACTCTCCCAAGTTAAAAATAAAATCAAACTTCTGGTAAGTACGTAGCGGGTACGTTGGAGCTCGGGACATCTCTTAGTGGCTCGTAACGCTGACGGTAAGCTCGTGAAGATTTTTCAACATGTTGAAAAATGTCCATGAGAGCCCCTAGTACCTACGAGCGGCTATTACCGTAATTCTCCGAGTTCAAATCAGGGAAAACACGTGAGAACTCTTGAATTAGCTCGTACAGTGGGACAGCCCCATTAGAAATCAGTTTATGGAGAGTTCTCAAGATCTAAACTCTTACTTAAGCTGGAGTCTGCTTATTTGAAAGTGATATCAATTCTCTCAGTAAATTATCAGTTTTAGATCCTAATTTAGATTTTTCTTTAAAGGAACATTTGTATTTTACTTGCATTTGTCTGCAAGCTGTCTCAAAGAGTTTTAATCAATAAGCAGTCTTAATCTGTAGTCGCGGTTGGTAATATAGAAAATAATTTGATTTCATCTTCAGGTGCTTCTGGGAGTGCAATACGTCTGATAACAAACTATATTCGCTTAAACTCTTGCCCCCAGTGGGTTCTATATCAATACCACGTGGATTATGAACCTCAGATGGAATCAAGGCGTCTACGTACTGTACTATTGTTTATGCATGAAAACGTTCTTGGCAGAATTCGTGTTTTTGATGGTGGTCTGCTATTCCTTCCTAAAAGATTGGAAACAAGAGTAAGTTTGAAATGTGATATTGTTTTAAAGACAATAAATGAATGTACCTGTTGTGGGGGGTAGAATGAAAAGGGAATATCAAAGTGTCGAACAGTAATGGTAGTAATGGTTTCTGCGTGCACATTATGGCTTGTCATTGGGTTGTTCATTCTTCCCTTTTGGGACATATGGCAATATAACACTCTTGATTCTGGAAATTTAACGACTAGCATTTTGATTTGCAAAAACAATCTTTTGTTGATATTAGGCAGTAAGATCTTGAACAGGTGAATTTCCATCTAAAGCAGTAGTGATCTTGTGTGGAGAATATTTGAATCTATTTGCAGCAATTTTTTGACTGAATGTGAGACTGCTCACTTTTAAGGTAACCGAACTACGCAGCCAGACACGTGATGGACAAAACGTGAAGGTTACAGTTACCTTGACCAATGAATTGCCTCCCACATCTCCAACATGTCTGCAGTTTTACAACATTGTGTTCAGGAGGTAAGTGGCCTTTGTGCAAAAACAAAAGTTGCCCCTCGGGTTCCTGTTTAACTTCTCCCTCCCCCCCCCCCCCCTCACCTTAACCTATGTTCCTTGATTCACGTTTCCCCTACTCTTGGTAAAAAAAAACTGCATTTACCCTATTAAATCCCCTAATGCTCTTGTACACCTCCAAAAGATTACCCATCGTCCTCCTGCTCTCCAAGGAATAAACCTCTACGACCTTAAGGAGAGGTTGAGCAGGCTAGAACTTTATTCCCTCCAGTCTGGGCAACACCCTCAAATCTTTTCTGTACCCTTTCCAGCTTAACAACATTTTCCTATAACAGGATGACCAAAACTAAACAGAATACTCTAAATGTGGCCTCACCAATGTCTTGTACAACTAAGTCGACACTCTGACTGATGTGGACCAATGTGCAGAAGCCTTCTTGACCACCCTATCTATGTGATGCCACTTTCAAGGAAAGTTTCCATGAGCTAAGTTCCTACATGCATGGTTGCTCAGTGTGGGACATACCTGTTCACTGGATTTCGTGCTTGTCTGATCAAGATACTATTTTCAAACTGGCCAGGTTAAACATCCTCTTTATTTGTAATATTTAAGATTCGTACATTCAATACGCAGGTAGGTTGATGATAAGCAGACTTTTCAGTAAGCTCGTTAAATGATTTGTTATGGTTACATTTTCTGAAGCCCATGATTTTATTTTTCTTTCAGGCTTTTAAAGATAATGTCCTTGCAGCAAATTGGCCGAAATTACTACAATCCTAAGGATCCCATAATGATTCCACAGCACAGGTATGCGTAACAATGCCTTGTCTTTCTTGGATTTGGTAATCATAACTTTGTGTGGTCTTCAAGTGCCAATTGGGATTGTGTGTAACTCAGTAAAAAAAATGTTTTAATACTTGTTTCCACGTGTTCATATTGTATTGCTAGCGTGTCACACATTCTACCAGTCCTGCTCCCTCTTCTCCCCCCAACCCACTGGAGTAACTACATTGAACTGCAGACACTGGTTTAAACTGAAGATAGACACAAAAAGCTGGAGTAACTCAGCTGGACAGGCAGCATCTCTGGATAGAAGGAATGGCCGATGTTTCTGGTCGAGACCCTTCAGCTGAATATGCCTGAAGATGGGTTTCGACGCGAAACATCACCCATTCCTTCTCTCCAGAGATGCTGCTGCCTGTCCCGCTGAGTTACTCCAGCTTTTTGTGTCCATCTTCGGAGTAACTACATTGGTGGGATTGTATAATTAGAGCATTCAAGTTATACGGTATTTTGTATTATTTGAAAGAGAAAATGCTATAACTCTGCCAAACTGGGGGTTGTGTAGATGTGATTTTATTTTCCAGAATTATGCCTAGATTAGGGGGTATTCGCTATAGGGAGAGGTTGGACAGACTTGGATTGCTATCTCTATAATACCTGAGGTTGTGAGGGAACCTGATAGAATTATATAATATTATATAGGCATAGATAAGGTGGACAGTCAGAATCTTTTTCCAAGGATGGGGAAAATCAAATACTAGAGGGCATAGCTTTAAGGTGCAAGGGGTAATGTTTACAGGAGATGTGTGGGTAGGGTTTTTTGGAGAGTGTGTAAGTGTCTGAAACACACTGCCAGGGATAGTGGATCAAGCAAATACATTAGTGGCATTTAAAAGACACTTGGATAGGTATGTGAACATGCAGGGTATGGCGATATGGGTTATGTGCAGGTAGACATTGGGCCGAAGGGCCTGTTTTTGTGCTGTACTGTTCGATGTGTTATGCAAACTCAATTTGCCTCTGAAATGTAAATGTGGGGAAAACTGAAAACATAGGAAGATTTTAATGAACAATATGAACACATGATTGTTCTTCTTCCTATAATAGAATCATGGTTTGGCCAGGATATACCACTTCAATCCTGCAGTATGAGAGCAATGTCATGCTCTGTGCAGATGTTAGTCACAAAATCCTGCGTAGTGATACTGTACACGATGTCATGCATGAGTTATATGCTCAGTTTGGCGAACATCGGTTTCAGGAGGCATGCTCCAAGGAACTGGTTGGAGTAATAGTTCTAACCAGGTATGTTGCAAATTATGTAGTGTTAATTGTTTAACTGAACTTAGTTTTTTTTAGTTCATAAAAAAAAGCCCTTTGTAGCTACCTTGTGAAACAAAGTGATTACCTGTTTTGTTGGTGCTCCTGACCCGAGCACTGAAATAGAATTAACATTTAGGAAAGGTATAGATAAGAGGGGTTTCAATGGATAGGGGTCAGACACTGGCAATGGTACTAGCTTAGAATGGTTAGGGTTATGGACAGGTTGGACACTGTTTCTGTGCCGTATAGACTCTGACTATATAATATTTTCATTCATTTCGGTAACATCTAGGTACAATAACAAAACTTATCGAATTGATGACATTGATTGGTTTCAGAATCCCCAAAGCACCTTTAATAAGGGAGGAACTCAAGTCAGCTACATTGATTACTACAAAAAGGTGCTTCTGAATATTTTAATGGATCGTTAAGTTTATTAAACTCATTTAAGGTCCTTTTTAAGGAAATATCACCTAAGAAAATGATCTCTTTGTATTTTACAGCAATACAGTATGGATATTGATGATGTGAATCAACCAGTGCTCGTTAGCCAGCCCAGGAGGCAAGGACCTGCTGGTACTAGTCTAGGGCCTATTTGCCTCATTCCTGAGCTATGCTATCTTACAGGTATTTTGAATCTAAATGGATGACTTCATTGGAGCTGCATGTAATAATCGTGCATTATGCAACTTTAAAAACTTCTAAATTGGTCATTACTGGATGTAGATTTAATTCTGCAAATATTGCTGATCATGGTGAAATATTAAGAACTTTGCTGTGATCGGCCGTCGCAAGCTGCTGCAGTGGCGGAAGCCGCTTCAAGAGGTGTTCATTCATTGAAACCCGAATCTGGACTCGGGTTCAGGCATGAATTGGTGCCATGCAGTAGTAGCTACTCTGATAACTTGCAATGGACTTTTCTTCTGCAGCATGCGGCATAAGTGCAATAGTATTTCCAATGTATACCTGTCTTGGCATTTGTGTTCATGCTCTATACTTTTCCCGAGTGATGGATCCTAATAACTACCTGAATAATGCTGAAGATCTGCCCCAAATTTAACCTCTCTGCTAAAGTGTTCAGTGCTGGTGTCATAACTGCTTCTACTTGATTATGTCTAAACATTACTTGTATCTCACCTGCAAAGGTGGGGTACACTTAACCAGATTGTCAGCAAATTGATGGAAAGATTTACCTTTAGAATTATTTAGAATCGTTCCAATTTTATTCAGGTTTTGCTAGAACCAGTTGCCCGCAGACTTTGTTATGGTTAACGACCAGCAGATCCTGCAGGCCTTGGTGTACCAAGTGCAAGTGTTCAGTGAAACAGTCAACTAGTCAAGGCTTGGTCTCACCCATGTAAATGAGATCACATCAGGAACGCTAAATGTAGATGAGGTTAGAGAAGGTGACATGAGCCTCTATCTCATTGGAAGGACTTCTGGGGTCCTTGGATGGATGTGAGGGAGGAGGTATAGGTACAGGTGTTATGTCAGGCACTACTCCTCTTCCCACCATGCACCTTGCAAAAACTCCATCTTCCACTCTCAATTTCTCCGTTTCTGTGGCATCTGCTCCCAATATGAGGCTTCCTATCCTAGGACATCCAAGTTGTCCTAGTTTCTTCAGTAAACGTGATTACCCCACTGCTGTCAAAACTGGGTCCTTCACCCACATATCCTCTGTGTCCCATAGTTCTGCTCTCGTCCTCCCCGGATGGAACAAGGCTATTGTTCCCTGGTCCTCATCAATATTTTATTTTTCTGGGGATTAGAACGCAAAGAACTGCAGATGGTTTACAAAAAAGGACACAAAGTGTTGGAGTAACTCGGCAGTACTTGGGTGACGTTCGGACATAACATTCTGGAGTAACACTAAAAGGATCCTTGCGCAAAATGTCGCCTATCCATGTTTTCCAGAGATGCTGCCTGACCCACTGAGTTACTCCAGCACTCTGTGAAACGTCACCTATCCATGTTCTCCACAGATGCTGCCTGACCCGCTGAGTTACTCCAGCACTTTGTACTTAAAAACAATTTAAGTATCAGCAAAGTGTGACTTTTTCGACCAATTTAGTTTTGTTTATTGTCACGTGGAAATGAAAAACTTTTGTTGCGTGCCAACCATTAGACGCATCTCAACTTTTCAAAAAAGAGTTTCTCAACTCCTGATTTTACTGCAGTTTTCGTGTTTGAATTAAAGAGCAGTTTTGATTTTTATCTTGTTGACCAAGTTGGAGACTTTGTTTAATTTTGTAGGCATGACGGATAAAATGCGTTCCGATTTCAACGTGATGAGAGACCTATCTGCACATACAAGATTAACACCAGAACAGAGGGAGCAGCAGTTGTGGCGCTTCGTGGACTACATCCAAAGGCATGTTCTAGAATGAAAGTTGGGAATCTCCTTGGCTTTCAGAAGTATGGACTCCTATCACTTATGATCTTATTATTAAAGATTTAAAGGACTTGAGAAGAATCTGCTTCACGTTGTGGGTGTTGGGTATATGAAACGAGCTGTCAGAGGAAGCTGGAGGAAGGTACAATTGTAAGACGTTTGGATCATAAAGGTTTAGTGGATAAATGACCTAATTTAGACGGACATTTTGACCGACATGGAATAGTTGGGAGGAGGAAGAGCCTGTTTCTATGTTGAATTATTCTAACTAACTACGATTTCCATATGCTTCTGTGATTTCGGTCAGTGCAAGAGTTAGAATGGAAATGTGGCTTGCAGTGCTTGCATTGTAAGAGGAACGTAGTGTGAGGAATTCCTGATTTTTAGATTAAGTTTGTTTGCAAACTGTTTTTGATTTAATTCTTTAATTTTGAATGTAGTCAATATAGAAAATAAGGCTGTAAAGAGGAAACTGCAAAAAGAGTTTAATGGTCTTTTTGTATTTTAAAAACAGTGATGAAAATGTACAGAAAGAACTGTCAGATTGGGGCATCCAGTTCGATTCCAAATTGCACTCTCTCTCTGGCAGAGTTGTACCTACAGAGAAGATCCAACAAGGTGGAAAAATGGTAATGTTGTCATGTGCAATGGCCATTTGCTGGCAAACTGGTTATGAATGGCTGTGAGCAATATTTAAATCAAATGCGAACATAAGGAACACTTCTGTGGGTGTTTGGTCTGTGAATACCTTAAGAAGGTTTATGAACGTATGACGTCAGTGGCAATGAAACACTTCCAGCCACTGTCCAGCAATACAACATCTTAGCCTGGGGAAATGTGTGTGGTATGAATTGTGATCAGATGGTAGAATAAAAGTGGGAATATATTGTTACCATGTAGTCTTTGTGATGGGATGGCTTCTAGCAGGAATGTGGCAGGTTCCTAGAGTGAGGTTGTACTTATAGTACCACAAGATGGGAACTAGCAGAGGCTATACTGCAATTCAGTCACATTGTGGCTCATCGATGGGTGGGTGAGCACCGTTGTCTGCTTTGGTTCCATATCTGTTTTTTATAAACAGCCTTTCAGCTCCAAAAATCAAAAGTTTGCTCTTCAAAATTACATCCAGACACATTTTATAGGATTGAGTTTCTGACACCACCATCCAATGTGGATATGTTTGAGTTGTATTTTGTATGTAATACATCAATCTCATTGCCTTTCAGTTTGATTATAATCCCCAAGCAGCAGAGTGGTCCAGAGAAACCAGAGGTTCCTACCTGATCAACCCAGTTCCACTGGAAAATTGGGTGTTGGTTTTTACCCGAAGAAATACTGATGTGGCTCGCAGTCTTTTTCAAACTTTGGGCAAAGTAGTGAAGGCAATGGGCATCAGGATGGAGAAGCCATTAATGTAAGTATTCAGACATTTTGGATGTAGATTTTAAATAACGAGAGGTAGACATAAAATGCTGGAGTAGCTCAGCAGGACAGGCAGCATCTTTGCATTTTCTGAAGTAATGCACCCAACATATCACCAATACTGCTACCAATTTTACTGGTGGATTAAGAAGAGAAAAGCAACCAGGATAGACATGTCTTAAAATGTCAAATTTAGGAGATTGAGGGGGGATCTTATAGAAAGTTACAAAATTCTTAAGTGGTTGGACTGGCTAGATGCAGGAAGATTGTTGCTGATGTTGGGGAAGTCCAGAACAAGGGGTCACAGTTTAAGGATAAGGGGGAAGCCTTTTAGGACCGAGATGAGAAAAACATTTTTCACACAGCAAGTGATGAATCTGTGGAATTCTCTGCCACAGAAGGTAGTTGAGGCCAGTTCATTGGTTATATTTAAGAGGGAGTTAGATGTGGCCCTTGTGGCTAAAGGGATCAGGGGGTAAGGAGAGAAGGCAGGTACAGGATACTGAGTTGGATGATCAGCCATGATCATATTGAATGGCACTGCAGGCTCGAAGGGCCGAATGGCCTACTCCTGCACCTAATTTCTATGTTTCTATGATACCTATTTTACATTCCTGGTATTTTATTTCTTTGATCATTAAACTATTTCTCAGCTGATGAAACAGCTTATATCCACGTGCATCAAGCCCTCTAGAATTGAATTGAATACATTTTTTTAGCCAAGTATGTATACATACAAGGAATTTGCCTTGGTGCTTTGCTCACAAGTAACAACACGAAGTACAGTAGAAAATTAAAAATAAAACGTAATTTAAACGTGAAGAATGCAATAAAATACCAGAGCAAAAGGAGGCTACGGACTTTTGGCTGTTGAGTAGAGCTACTGCTTGTGGAAAAAAAGCTGTTTTTATGTCTGGAAAATCCAGTCTTTACTTGATAACAGGTCGCCCAATTAGTGCAAGGCTAATAATACTGCCACATACCTTTGACATACAGACAATGTTCTTCCCATCACTTGAAGGCTGTACATGCTGATGAGGTGGTGTGTGGAAGAAATTAATTTAGAGGGAAATTAATGGAAAATGAAAAGCATAGACTTTGTAGATTTGCTTTGAGATTTTACTGCATGATATCATGGAGAGATGGCTGCAATAAAACTGCTGACCAGTTCTCTGACTTCATAGCATAAATAGCCGACAGTTAAAATGTGCAGTAAACAACTTTTGTTTTTTGTTAGATGCAACTATACGAAAATATACTATCTACTACATGGGCACCAATTATTTCATTAGTCATAACATACTTTTCACTTATGTTAATCTTATTCAAGTTGTATCTTATTCGGGTTAATACAAGTCAAACACAATACAAGGGCATCTTGACATTATTCTGTCTCGCCTTTCAGGTGGCCCACGCCACCATCCCTTCTCTGAGCCAATCACAAGCCTCCCATTTACAGTATTATTTCTACGCCACAAGCGGCAGGGGCGCAGGTGATCTACTATAACTCCTCACAGAAAGTTAAACAAGCTTCTTTATCTCCCCTACTAATTCATGTTTACATTTACCATCCACCCTTCAACACATTCCCAGACAAGAGGTAATACGTCTAATCTTACTTTGCTGATTCCCATGACCTTTTTCTGCACCTGGTCAAGCGAGAGCTGCCAATTGTCACATCCAAAACACCCTTTCATTACCTTGTTCAATTCCAATCAAAATTAAGTAAGGAAGGATATACATTTTTCTTCCATATGGTGTCAGTTTGAAAACTTTTTTGGGTGGAAAGTTTGTCCGGGGGGGGGGGCAGGCAGGCAGCAGTTCTTCCTAAAATCAAAGCAAAAATCTGCTTTCCACATCTGAAATAAAAGCATAATGCTAAAAATACTAGGCAGGCAGGAAGATTGGTAGAAACTAGGAACTGCAGAAAGCTGGTTCATACCCAAAAAAGCAAGGTGCTCGATTAATTTAGACAGTAAGGCAGCATCTCTGCAGAAAAATAATGGGTGACGTTTCGGGCCGGGATCCTTCTCTGTGGAGCCTATGTTGCAAGGCTCTGACTTTCTGATCAAGGGCATTGACATTAGCTCTTTTTCCACTCCACCTCCATTTCTAGCATTTTCTATTTTTAATCACTTGTCTTATGATTACAGTGGTATGCTTGTCTTCATGGTAACTAATTTCTGCAGCTATTAGCTGGTTAAATGAGATTGTTTTTACACCACATAATTATCTAGTCATTGTATTGCCAATATAAACAATGTTTTTTCTTGCAGTGCTAAAATATCCATTTTATATTGCAGGGTTGAGGTGGAAGATCGCAGTGAGGCATTTTTGAGGGCACTTCAGTCCAACGTTACTCAGTCTACAAGAATTGTAAGAGATCACATCAACATTTTCATAACTTAATTTCAATGAGTGCAAAAGCAGAGCTGGAGATGCAGCCCCCTCCAGCATAGGGTCATTGTATATCATGAGTGAAATATTGCCCATGCAGAATGAATCGTTCTCCATCGGCTGCTTAATCTTGTACTTATTACCAATCTTCCAACCCGCCCTGAGTCTATGGAGCATGTCAATGTGCCAATCCTGGCTAGGTCACTGAAGCTGGTTTGCATGTTTATTTAGTGAGAAAAATTGAGGCATTTAGTGGCAGGATGACAATAGTAGGGACATTGAGAAAGGGATGAAATTTAGGTGGGTTCTGTGAGATATATCTTCGTCCGTGTTTGTAATCACACAACGGGCAGATTATTGGTGTCCATGTCAGTATGAATGCACTCTGTCCGCACTGACACCTGCTCCCTAGTCCTCTTTGCTCCTGTCACTTGGTCGTTACGTGTGTGACAGCCAGCTTGTGGGTGACAACCATGTGTCAGAGCTACAGTTCACTCCGTCCTGAGGACTACTGGAGAAGGTGATGATAACTGCCAGAAACGTCACTGAGAAGATTTTGCATGTTTCGAGGTTACATGGTGCTATCTATATCCATTTCTTTAAGGGAAGATGGTTTTTCTTTAAGGGAAGATGTTAGGAAGAATATATGGGAAAATTGATTGTTGAATAAGCGTCAGTGGTAGCAAGGAGAATGAAACTTTGTTTTGAACTTTATGCCCCTTGACAGGTGGTTTGTGTTCTTCCATCTAACCGCAAAGACAAATACGATACAATCAAGAAATACTTGTGTGTTGAATGCCCAACTCCAAGTCAGTGTGTTGTCGCCCGGACCTTGAGCAAGCCTCAGGCACTGATGGCTATCGCCACAAAAATAGCTTTACAGATTAATTGTAAAATGGGCGGTGAACTGTGGAGTGTTGAGATACCGGTATGTATTTGCACAAAAATGATTTTTTAAAATAATTCAAGGTGAAATCTATATTATACTTATAAATCTCTCATCGTGTGTGTGCGCGCTACACGATAGTGATGAGATTCTTAGAGAACCGTACTCGCGTTTTTCCGGTCGTTGCGATAATCGGGTTCCCTTCAGATTTTATGCTATATTTCACAAGTTATTGATCTTTAAAGCCCAGTTTGAAAAGAATAACTGCCTTTGACAGGGAGACTCTTCCAGCAGCTTCCAGTGATGATGTCACAATGCCATCTCACAGTCGTCCAATCACAAACTGCCGTGAAGATTCCGAAAACCAAAAATGACGTCACAATATGATCTCTGCTGCCAATACACAAGCTATGAGAGTTGACGGAGTGGGGAATTGGAGAAGAAATGTTCAACATTGTCTTTAGTTGGGGAGTGCGAAAGGAGTGAGGTGATGGACGGAGTGACTGAGGGTAGGGAAAAGGAGATGGCAGACATTGGGATCAGCATCTTCAAGGGGAGTAAGGAGAGAGTGAGATTTTCACCCTCCCACGTGGGAAGGTTTGACAGAGAGATGGAGAGAGAGGTGCTGCTGCTCTGAGGCTGGCAGATTCAGGACATTTGCTATGAAGGACTCGGTGTTCTGGAATTGCAACATTGTAGCCGGTAGGGCCTTGTGACTTCATAACTGCCTAACGTGGGGGAATGTGACCGGGGGGGGGGGGGGGGGGTCATGTCACCAGGAACCCATCAGCCGCACCTGCTCAGTTAAGGGTTATGGGTGAGTGGTGGAATATTGCATTTGGGGACCAGCCCTCCCGTGTTAGGGGATGGGGCCCAACGTTACAAAATTTTGAGATTTAAAAAATCAAGTTTGCAATTTATCCCATCAGATAAAGCATAAAAATAAGTTTAATTTGACACCTAATTCACTTTCATATCTTCAGTATTAAAAAAGCTATGGCCATTTTCATACTCTGAAATTAGCATCTTGTTCCCTATTGCTTTTCCATTGACTTAACTCAAAAGCTGTGATCGAGGACAGTCAAAAGCCCATAACTTTCTTAAAAATTAAGAGAACTGAAAGAAATGTACAGTTATTATAGATTGTTTCATATTTGTTTCAGAATGCTTCAATCTTACTTGGATGACCTGAAATTAAAGCGCATAATTAGTTACCCAATTGTAGCTAATTACAAAATTCAATTACTAGATCTAAACGTCTATCCATTTCTTAAGAAAAGATTAACATTTTTAAATAGCCTAAGTGTCCAAATAACATTCACACAAGAATTCACAATATAGCATGATTTTTAAATCTCATTGTCATGAATTTATAGGCCAAATGGAAGGAATTTAGTGTTTAATTCCCGTAAATTAATGGCCATTTAAATCATCTTGCAAGTGGGTTTTTGTGGAACGCGATCAATTGGAAAGTTGTGGTGAATTTAAACCCCATATCGGCAGGAATAATACTGCCGGTTCGGGCCTAAATCAACTTGTAGCAACATGAAATTTGGATTAAAGGCATCCTAAGAAGCACGTTTATATGTAAAATAAACGTCTTTCCTTTACCTGTCCTGTACGTGAAATCCCGTTGTCGGCGTTCACGACATTAGAAGCTAATTTTTATTTTACTCCAGCGCTGAAATTGTCGGGCGATTTTAAAAATAAATAAAAAATAAATTCACAGACCGGCAGTCAGAACAAATGTTCAGCAAAACCTCGCACCCCGAGAAAATATAACTCCGGCAGGCAAGAGAAAACCGCATTTAAACCACCACCACACCCCCCCCCCCCCCCCCCCCCGGGCACCAAAGTCACGCGCACGGCCAGTGACAGAACTGCAGCGCCGCTGATTGTAAGTTTTGTAACATACCTACACGATAGCGCTACAGTTTTTCACCAGCTTATTCACAATTGTCTTGTGGTGTGTTTTTAAATCAAGTTTTGTTCAGATTTGTGTTATATTTTACAAGTTATTCACATTTTTAACTTTAAAAAATCCCACGTAGAGAAATATTTCTTCCATCTGCACTGGCAGTTACAGCTATGACGTCACAATGGGATTGTAGCTCTGCCCGTTACAATGTTGCAATCCCAGGACACTGAGTCCTGCCAGCCCTAGCGAGTGCGATTGCATTTTTTTTAAAGTTTAAATTGAGGTAGGGTGAATAAGGGGAAGTGAGCAGACCCTGCACTGTTGGGGGCTGTGGGTGAGTGGTGTAATATTGCGTTGGGGGAACGGGTGACTGGTCGAATATTGCGTTGGGGAACGGGTTGCGTTGGGAGACCAGGCCTTCCGTACGACAGGGACCCAAGGGGTCCCACTTTGTCTAGTGATTCCTTGAAAGTTTCAGCTTTTCATAAAGATCAAAGCAGCATACACCCTTAAATTAGCGATGTTACAATACTTACCTTCAGTGGTGCTGCAGTTCTGCCACTGGCCGTGTTTGCGACTTTGGCAGCTTTGGGGGGGGGGGGGGGGTGGGATTAAAATGCCGTTTTTTCCTGCCTGTTGGAGGCGAACTTCCTCTGGCTGCCAGCTGCTGCAGAACAATTGACCGGACTTCCGTTCTCAGAAGTTTAAAAAAAAATCGAGGAACAATTTAATCGCTGGAGTAAAATAAAAAGCTACCTCTAACGCCGTCAACGCCTACAACGGGACGGATCTCACGTAGGGGACAAAACATAATGTAAGTCGTTTATTTTGCATATATACTTGCTTCTTAGGAAGACTTTAATCCAAATTTAATTGGCGAAAATGTGATTTTTCCTGCCGATTAGGGGTTCAAATTCACCGCAACCGCAACGTTACAATCGATCGCGTTCCACAAAAACCCACTCGCAAGATGATTTAAATGGCCATTAATTTACGGGAATTAAACATTAAATTCCTTCCATTTGGCCTATATATTCATGACAATGAGATTTAAAAAACATATTGTTATATTGTGAATTCTTGTGTGAATGTTATTTGGACACTTAGGCTACTTAAAAATGTTAACCTTTTCTTAAGAAATGACTAGATGTTTAGATCTAGTAATTGATTTGTGTAATTAGCTACAATTAGCTAACTAATTATATGCTTTAATTTCAGGTCATCCATGTAAGATTGTTTCTTATTTGTTTCAGAATCCTTCAATCTATAATAACTGAAAATTTCATTCAGTTCTCTTAATTTTTAAGAAAGTTATGGGCTTTTGACTGTCCTCGATCATAGCTTTTGAGTTAAGTCAATGGAAAAGCAATAGGGAACAAGATGCTAATTTCCGACTATGAAAATGGCCATAACTTTTTTTAATACTGAAGATATGAAAGTGAATTAGGTGTCCATTTAAACTTCTTTTTATGCTTTATCCGATGAGATAAATTGCAGACTTGATTTATAAAATCTCAACATTTTGTAACATTGCTACTTAAATATTAGACATTTCTGGTATTGCGTTACGGGAGAATGAGGCATTGTTTAAGCCATCTGCAGCGTGGATTCAAATGACCACAAAGCGATGAAAACAATGGAAGTGTCAATTAGTCAGTAATGTTTTAAGGCATGATGCTTGCAATAGTTATGGAGGCATTTTAATTCCGCATTGGACAAGTGCAAGCTCACTGACTTGAGTGCGAGGGAATTCAGATACTAACATTGTGAATTATGAAATTATTGTCAATGGATAAAGGTTTAGAGGGATATGGGCCAAACACAGGCAAATGGACAAGCTTAGATGGGGCATCTTGGTTGACAATGCCGAGTTGGGCCAAAGGGCCTGTTTCTGTGTTTTATGACTTTAAAAATGGAATTTGTTGAGACCAGAACTGTCCTTCCTCGAGAGCCTTGTGGCGCTGTCTAGTCAAGACAGGACACCCTCAATGCTTCCAGTCTTGTTCATATCGTCCAAGGTAATCCACTAGTTTTATCCTTCTAAACAGGAACTGGAAGACTTATTCATCAGAGCTGTTACTCGGATTATCAATTACCATCAATCTCCCTCATCCAATATTTGACTGGATATACTTGTGTAAAGAATAGTGGAAATATCAGTCATTGACATCCAAAATGCTCAGCACTTCATTAAAAGGTTGAAATATAGTGACAACACCAGCATGTGTTTCTGTTTAATCAAAACTAGGCATGTTAAGTTGTGAAACACTGCAGAACCAAACCTGTACTGCCCATTGGTAGTTATTGACATCTTCAGGTAGTGTTGTCCTTACAGTTTTTTCCCCTCAATTTCTTTTAATTGAAAATAGCTTAAAAATGGTAACATTTCTGAATTGTCCCAGCCATACTGAGGATGGTCCTGGATTGCAGATTGGTTCTGTGATGTCATGATTCTCACTTTAGAATTTGGGTAGATGTTGCAGTGTGGAATATTTACACTTAATTGTATCTAAATCCATGGGTGATTTTTACATGGTGAATATTTTACAGCTCAAACAGCTAATGGTGATTGGAATAGACTGTTACCATGATAATGCTGCTGGAAGAAGATCAATTGCAGGATTTGTTGCCAGTCTTAATCAGACAATAACCAGGTAAGCTCTAATTGAACTTGTCATTGGAAAAATATTACTATTTGGGAATGTTGTCCACCCCATTCTTCCACCCAAACTGAAATATCGCAGTTCTGCCCTGAGTTATTAGGTTGAAATAAAATTCAATGTTCACAGTTTCAAAAGCTTGTCAATTAACAGTTTCCTTTTAAAAGAAGCCACTCTATAGCAATATGAACTATTCATCTACAACCCTGCATATGATTTAAATTTAGTTTAGTTTAGAGATACAGGGTAGAAACGGGCCCTTCAGCTCACCAAGTCCACACCGACCAGCAATCCCATACATACACGGCGGTCACTCGAAACGAGTATGACTCCTCTTTTGGAAGGACGCCTGTGCATGACTTTGTTTAACGTGGGGAGACTGGTGCACAGACAGCCACCCAACGGTCCTTGACAGATCTGGGTCAGGATCCATTGGCATGGAGTCCAAGACTTTTCTGCTGCAGCCTTCATCCGCCTTCCCAGCCGTTGTGACGCTCCACTAAGGTCAGCCATCGTCCTCCGCCTGTTCCACCGTTGAGGTCTTGGTTGGATTGCTCTTTATCAGAGACCTCCCCCTCGGCCTTACCGCCATGGGTGGCCCTACCAGGAGCATCGCTCCAGACGGCATCGCTCTCAGGATCTCAGGTCCACACAAGCTTCTCCACCACAACAAGGTGACAATCGATGGAGAAGAAATCCCTGCACATTAACACTACGCTTGCTTGGCATTTTGGAATAAACCAATCCATTTTTTTTTTTTTTTAAAAGCTTTCACAGCTCTGATGTAGGATCTTCAATTTCAAATGTCAACTCTTTCTGCACAGATGCTAACCAGCTAAAGGTTTGCAGCATTTAGTTTTATTTCAGACTTTTAGTGCCGAAGGGTTTTTTGATTTTTTTTCAACCTAACCCATAACTGTTGACCTTTAGAATGGATTGTAACAGACGGAGTCGTGCTTTGGGGTTACAGAAATGTAGCAGATCTTTTCTCTGTTTGATCAGGAACATTTTCCTACAAAGAAAAGGATCTCATCAGATTCTGAAGAAGGGTCCTGACAACCATCCATGTTCTCCAGAGATGCTACCTGACTCGCTGAATTACTCCAGCACTTTGTGTCTTTGAACTAACACTTGTAGTTCCTTGTTTCTACATATAAGTTTGAGATTCTGAATGCATATCTTTCAGACTTTCCAAAACTTATTTTTGACATTAGTGCAAATATGTTGGCAAACGTTGGGTGTTGGATTGTAGAACAAGATGGTCAGGGTAAAATACTGATCGACCAGTTTTTGTGATTGAAGAATTTCTGCTTAACTGAGTTTTGTGACTAGGTGGTTTTCCCGCTGTATCTTTCAAGATCGTGGACAAGAACTTGTAGACGGATTGAAAGTTTGCTTGCAAGGTAGGGGTGTACATACTACTTAGGTCAACTTTAACCAGACGTGGAGATGCACTTGGTCTATTAATAATCTGAAAATATACAATAAATGATTAGGACAACAGCTTGAAGCCGTTGACTCTTCCCCCCCATCCCGTTGATGAAGATGGGTTGTTGAATCCTCTGCTTTCCCTTCCTGAAGTTGCTAGTCAGCTCCTCGGTGTTGTGAACATTTAGAGCACGACCCCATTGACTGTTAATACCATGGGTTGCCATGGCAGATGAATGACGGATGAGATGAGGGTTTCTACGTAGTGAAAAATGCCATTTTAAACATCATCTTCCAGGGTAATTCTGAGGTTTTGGAGGGCGGGTGGTGCTGCTGATATCATCACAAATTGATATAATTAGCATTGAGGTGGGGCAGTCTTGAAACGGTCAAAATCAGTACCTCATAGCTGTGGGTTTTGGAGACAGATTCAACATCCAAGCTTTTGAACTGCCAGGACATTGAAGCCAGTGGAGCTAATGTTGGCAAATACCCGGGTAGCTATTTGCTGTATGGTTGTAACTCAGCAAACTACAGACACTTCAATGTCCTGCAGATTTTATTTGGATTCAAATTTTTGAGTTTAACTCAAAAGGATTAGAACAGTTACCTTTTTGTAAGTTCAGTGGTGTTGCTCAAGTGAGTGTGTGTTTGTTTCCTAGCTGCGTTAAAGGCGTGGCACGCATGCAACAAGTGTCTGCCTGGTCGCATCATTGTGTACCGGGATGGAGTTGGTGATGGACAGCTCAACACAGTGGTAAATTACGAGGTTCCACAATTGCTGGATTGTTTGAAATACCTGCCCGACTACAAGTAAGTTATGCAAACATTCTCAAACATTCACTGATTGAGTTTAACGATTTAATGTGTGTATTTTCCCTCTTTAGTCCAAAGCTATCAGTGATTGTTGTGAAGAAGCGTGTCAATGCCAGATTTTTTTCACAAGCTGGTGGAAGATTACAGAACCCGCCTCCCGGAACTGTCATCGATACAGATGTCACAAGACCAGAATGGTAATGCATCAGAGATTTGTGCAAAATGTTAGGATTTTACCTGCTAAAATATTGGAAGTAAATATCAAACTTTGGCATGTTCTATTTCCATGATTCAGGTATGACTTCTATATAGTTAGCCAGTCGGTGAAGGTTGGAACTGTCACACCGACACACTATAACGTGGTGTTTGACAACAGTAACCTGAAACCAGATTATATGCAGCGGCTAACCTACAAGTTGTGCCACATGTATTACAATTGGCCGGTAAGTGAAATCCCCACTACAAATACTGAATCCACCCACCTTGAAGTGGTGTTTTAAAATAGTCTTCCTTAAAGAGTACCAGCAAATTATTGAGTGTAGACTTATTTTTAACTTAACTTTGTGCGTGTCTCAGCTCTCTCCGTCATTTGCATCTTCAATGTAACTTTTCCTGGCCATTCATCTTTGCCCATGCGTACTGTCACCATTCAATATTCAGTGTGCATTGGAAGAGGACAAGGTTGCTTGAAAGATAAAATGGGGATAGACTGAGATGTAGCAGTATTTAAAGCAGAAGTTAATGTGTGATGAAATTGGCCTTAATGCAAGGGACAGGGTGTAAAAGTAGGTCTAGGAAATCCTCCGACAACTTCTAGTTAGTGAGACTACAGTGAAATGCAATGCATGGGAGGATGCCCATTCATTAACGCAAAAGGTTCATTATGTTGATTCTTTGAACACATTAATGATTCTGTGAGGGGAGGTTGGGACTAAACTCTTTGGAATTGAAGAGTGGGAGATGAACCGGTTGAAACATTCAAGTTCTGTGGGGCTCGACAAGGTAGATACTGTGAAGGTATTTCCCTGTCGGTGGTGGAAGAACTCTAGTACAAGGGAGAATAGTTTCAGAGCAAATTGTTGGCTGTTTACGTTGGAAAGTTGAAGCAAACCTATATTTTTAAAAACATAAACAAGACCATTTCAGAGGATTTAAATTGAAATTGGATAAAATGCAAAATGAGTTGTCAGTACAAATAAACGGATTGAGTGTAATTCACCATGTTTTAAGCAATCTGTGTTGCAGATTGGACCAGGCTCTCAATTGCAGATGGAGTGCAAAGGCCACTTTTTTTATTACTCAAAAGAACTTCATTTCACCTAAAGTTTAAAAGAAACGATGAAATTTTGTATTAGAAGTTCAATCTTTTCAAAACCTAATGATTGTGAACAAACCTATTGTTTTCTAGGGTGTGATCCGTGTGCCCGCCCCTTGCCAGTATGCCCACAAGCTGGCATTCTTGGTGGGGCAGAGTATTCATCGAGAGCCCAGTCTGGCGTTAGCTGACCGACTTTATTACCTATGAATATCACAAGCAATCAAGTTTCCAGTCGTCAACTCTGTCAAAGAAAAGGGATTTTAAAAAGAGTGTGCAATTTATCAAGAATATATTTTGTAGATCAGGGCAATGTTCAATGTTTGCATTCCATCTGTCTGCATATTAATTACTTTGATGCCTTCTGCAACCACAGAAGTTCAGTGCTTGTGGCTAATCTTCCTCTGCTCTCAAATTGAATCCTAGTTGATTGTTGCCAGAGTGGCCTTGTGTGGCAGAGGATAGTGGAACTTGTTCTTCACGTTCACATCCTTGCAATAATCACCGAGTCAACAGCCTCTGTGCTGTGATGTCACTTTCTCTTTGATAGACAGGGACATGCTGCCCTCCCACTGTGGCTGAGATTTTCTTCAGGAGTCCTGACCATGTAATCCTAAATCATTCTGCCATTCAGGAACTGATCCCTTGAACAGCGACTAGAAATTTGTTGCTTGCATAGGCCTTTAATTACAAAAATTAATTACTTTCTTGTCTCCATGCTGATACAAGCTAATGAAAACTTGGTTGTCTAATTTTGATTTTGACATTGACTTCCATGCATCTATTCTATCTCTGAATCTTAAATGCTTTGAGATGGACTCTCTTATACTTCTAAACTTCAGTGCATAAAAGCTGATTGTTTAACTTCATGGTCACAGGGTAACCCCCTCATTCTAGGTATCTATCCAGTGAAGAAACAAGGGACTGGAAATACTTAAAATGAAGAAAATGCTTGAATAATTTAGCGCATTGGTCAGCATCTCTGGAGAACATGTTTCGGATCTGAGGAAGGGCCTCGACCCAAAAGTCACCTATACATGTTCCCCAGAGATCCTATCTGACCCGCTGAGTTACTCCAGCACTTTGTGTCCTTTTATGTTTTACTACCTGTGTGTATAACAGGGTTGGTAAAAGTTTAAACAGAGAACATTTCTTGTATTGGAATTGAAATCGGGTTAGGTAGCAGAGATGAGATGAGACCAACATGTGTACAATGCGCTCGCATGCTGAGATCCTTTTTCAGACCTGAACCGTCACCTATCCATGTTCTCCAGAGATGCTGGCTGACCTGCTGAGTTACTCCAGCACTTTGTGTCCACTTATCTATCTACTGAATCTGTGCTGCACCACCTTAAGCCAAATATATCTTGGGTTTGGTTTGGAGACAAACTGCACACTGTTCTCGCAGGAAGTTTTTTTTATGTCTCTACTCTACCACCCCGCTCCCTACAGTTATGAATGCCTCGTATGCAAAACAAGATTGCAGATGTTGGAAGTTGGACAAGCTTTGTTCTCAAGTTTAAACGTTCCAAGGTTCAATTTACCACATCGGCCAAGCTGAGACTCGTTTTGAATCATTTTTTGGAAAAAAGTTGAACAAATGGCATAGTCCCGTTGGATATTGCGCTTATCCTACAAACTTCCCTCTTGGGACTAGGGGCGATAGCAGTTATAGTTCCTTACATTTACTTATTACTTTTGCTGCTAAAAGATACCATGTGAGTTTTCCTGGTAGAAACAAGGAATTGCAGATGCAAAAAAAAGGACACAGTGCTGGAGTAACTCAGCGGGTCAGGCGCATCACTGGAGAACATGGATGGGTGATGTTTTGAGTCGGGACACTTCATCAGACTGTCTCTTGTCCCCACCCCCCCCCCACTGTACACCACTCGGCTCGCACCTATTTCTTCCCACCCCCTCCCCTTCCACCTACTATTGCTTCACAATTCACAACAGCAATGCTTTTTATCTCAACTTCTGTTGTTTCATCTCTGAACTTTGTCCAAACATCTGCCTATCAAAAATTCCCCTTGCCTGTGTTCATCTATTGCCTGCCAAGCTTTGTCCTGCCCCTCCTTTCTTCCAGATTTCACCTCTTCTCCCCACCCCACGGTCAATCAATCCGTCTAAAGAAGGGTCTCAAGCCGGAATTGTTTATCCATGCTCTCCAGACATGCTGCCTGACCCGCTAAGTTACTCCAGCACTCTGTGTCTTTGTGATTTTCCTTCATGGGGAGAAAAGTTGGCTGCCTTCCCACAATAATCCAGTGAGGGTTGTGAACCTGTACAAGGATCCCTCTTGCTCCACTCTGTAAAATGATGCATTTAGACCCTGTGAATCCCCTCATCAAATACTATGGTAGGCATGGACACTGATTGTCAAGCTTGAGTTGTGTCAACTACTGAGATTAGCTTATTTTACTCTATTTGTTCTATTAATATATCTTGTTCAAGAAGTGCTTTATTTCATTATAAATCTTAGTTTTTTCTGTGTAAAACATTTATTCAAATCACTTTGGAAGGTTGTGGTACTTTTAACTACTGGATGTTGTTGTTTTGGTTTAATTAGTTATTAAAATAGGCTTTTTGCAAATGTTCCCGATTAAATGTCAATGTTGGGATCTTGTGCCTGTAGGGGCTATCAAATGCCGCAGTCATTTTGGGGAAGGTTTATTTGGTTCTGCTAAGGTGGTTATGTGGTAGGAATAGTCTGGGGTGCTCTAAATATTTGTACCTGATGGTGCTTTTCATAACGATTCTACTAAAGCATAATTGTTAAATGCCCATTTCAAAATTAGGAGCCTCAAATCTTCACAAGTAGTTATTAGTTTGTTAGGATGCTTTAGGAATATAATGGTGTATTGGCTAACACCAGCAGTTGTGAAATGACCAGGTTACAAGATACTACACGGTTGGTGATAATTGTTGGTTTCAATAAACTAACTAGTGTCCCTCAGAGTTTAAAATAGACTAATTTGCTTACACCCATATGTCCATCCACTAAATAATTTTAGGCATTCATCTGTTACTGTTACCTGCCATGCAGCACCAGTCCATTGGGACTTTGCACACCTGACAATTTACAGCTTGCTTTGTGTAAAACTAAACTCTGTGCAAATGTAGGAGTGAATAGGTTTTTTTTTAAGGTGCAAGTAGAGCCATGTCATATAAAGAATCCTTTGGTTGTGTATGTTTTATTTAACCTAGTGAAGTGATGCACAGAAGAGCTGGTGTATCAATTGGCCTCTTGAAGAAACCCGCCAGAAGTCCCTTCAGCATGTGGTTTGGGGGTAGCTGTTGTGTGAATCCGCTCTGAGGATGGACTCTGATCACTGTTGATGCCTCTGACTGTTTTTCTGCTTAGGTCATGCTTTCTACTGGCATGAATAATGCCACGTGTCTAATGGTGATTGATTAAAATAGACTTTAAAATAAAGATTACGTTATTAAGCACGTAAACTTGTTTTGTACCTTATTTGCGTGCTCGTGTCAATTCAGCTTATTGAAAATAACGGTATTCATTTTTGAAGTGATCTAAATGTACGAGTGGTGAACCCAGTGTTACAGTAGCAGATATCAAGAAATGTGAGTTGACAACGTTTTTTAACAAGATCTGTGGGTGATTTTTATTCCATATCTCGTGTTTAGATAGTGATTTGTGAATTGACAGCCACACTCTGGGGTTACCTGTCCGCCAGTGCATAAATAAGGCAGAAAGCCATGACAGAGTCATGTGGATTCCAGTTCAATCAGAAACTAATCTGATATTTGTCCAGTTGCTGCTTAGTCAGCCAGTCTTTCATTCAAGTCATTTAATCCAAGGCTACATCTGTATTCAACCTGGTGAGTGTATGGAATGAGCTGCTAGAAAAGGTAGTTGAGGCAGATACTATAAATGACAATTAAGACATTTTGACAGGTACGTGGATAGGAAAGATTCAGGAGGATATGGGCCAAACACAAGGAAAATGGGACTGGTTAGATGGTCATCGTGCGCAGCATGGACAAGTTGTCTTGAATGGCCTGTTGTCAAAGTGCTATGCCAGCTCGCCCAGTCTAGGATTATGGCCAATTCACTTTAAACCTCCAGGCCCCTTTCCTGTACATGTCTCTTGAATCTCTTTAAATCTGAAGTATCTATCAGACATGGACTGAGTTTCCAGCCCATTGGAGATTTGTAACACACCAAATTTCACCTGACCCAAATGGCCAATTTATTTTCAGACCAACCACAGTCGTACACTCTGGCTAAGGGATGTACTGTCTTTGCTTTTATCTTGTTGAATCCTGTAAGAATTTGATGCAGTTTAATAGCACCAAATATTCTCCTAAACTGGAAAGTAGATCCATACACTGCACATCTTGTGCAGCAAACCTGCCATCTCAAAAACCAACCTGATGAGTCTTTGCACTTTCACATTCCTTAGTAACATGAGACCTGTACATGGTTTAGCTGATGTAGCTACACCGGGGTCCCGTGTAATTGGAGCAAAATGTCTTGATCTCTATTAAAATCCTCTTTCAATAAAGATGGTTTTCTTAATTGCTGCCATCACCTGCATGTTAACCCAGCTTATTCCATGTGTAAGACCACCCAGGTCCCTCTGAACATCAACACGTAGTTCGTAAATCAGGAGCAGAACTAGGCCATTCGGGCCATCAGGTCTACTCCGCCGTTCAATCATGGCTGATCTATCTTCCCCTCGCAACCACATTTTCCTGTCTTCTCCCCATAACCCCTGACATCCTTACTAATGAAGAACCTGTCAATCTTTGCCTTAAAAGTAGCCAATGACTTGGCCTTCACAGCCATCAGTGGCAATGAATTCCACAGATTCACCATCTGACCTTTCAATCTCCTGGTACTATATTCTTTAAAAAACAAGCTGCTTATTGTCCTTACCGAAGGGGATGATCTCACACTTAATCTGCCAGTTGTCACGTGAACCTCCCGTGAGGTCTGCACGTCAGTAACAAAGGCTACAGTAACAACAACTTGAAAACGGACCCCCTAGACGTGCACAGGTGCATGGATACCAGGGCTGAGCTTTGCTCAAAGCTAGTACCATTGTCACTAGTTATCTTGTACTGCAGTTATACATAGAGATGGAAACAGGCCACTCTTGTAGTATTGTGCTCAATTTTGATCACCCTGATGTAGGATAATGCCATTAAGATGGAAAGAGTGCAGAGAAATCTCAGGGTGTTGCTGGGTCTTGAGGGCTTGAGATATAGGGAGAGGTTGGATTGGCTAGAACGTTATTCCTTGGAGTGCAGGAGGCGGAGTGGTGTAAGAAATCAGAAAGGACTTAGGGTGAAGTCTGAGGAAGGGTCTTGACATGAAAAATCACCTATTCCTTCGCTCCATAGATGAGTTTCTCCAGCATTTTTGTCTACCTTAGACAGTGAATGCTCGGGGCAGGCCTTGTGGCCCACGATGTCCGTACCAAACGTTCCCCAATTTATCATCAGGGAAATATCACCGTTTAACAGATAATTGCCATTGTGGATGGTATTGCTGGAATGATAGATACAAAATGCTGGAGTAATTCAGCAGGTCAGACAGCATCTTAGGAGAAAAGGTATAGGTGATGTTTCGGGTCAAGACACTTCTTCAGACTGAGTCGGGAGTTATGGGGAGAAGGTAGGAAAATGAGGTTAAGAGGGAGAGATAGATCAGGCATGATTGAATGGCCTAATTCTGCTCCTATCTTATGATGTGTGCGGTGGGACATGACCGGCCCGAGAATAAGGAGCAGCCGTTTACCCCGCTCATGGCATGCCTCACCCACTAGCAGCTGATCCCTCTGAGGCTGCCCCATTTCCCCTCCGCCCCCCCTACCCCCTGGTCCCCCACTTCCCATCCCCTTCATGTCTGGCAGCCGGCTCACACCCTGCCTCAGGTGAATCCAATCCTGCTCTTACAGTAAGATGAGTTGCCAATCAGCACCATTGAAGATGGGTGCCTGGAAATGTGTTGAAATTGCAGCAACAATCATTTCACGTTTCAATATTCCACACAAGCTGAATGTTGTGTTGAAGCAGCCTGTGGGTTTTGGTGGTCGCCGGGAATGGGAATGTTTGCCACACTAGGACAGCTCACAGAATGGGCGTTGTTCACTGGCCACTATCCTTGCCTTGAAACCAGGCAGCTGGTTCTAAATCAGAAACACAGCTTCCTCCGAGATGGCTCTCGTTCCAAAGCCTTGCCTTGTTAATGGTGAAGAGAGGCTGCGGATGAAATCTAGATCAAAGAACAAACTGGAAGAGCACAGCAGGTCTGGCAGCATCTGTGGAAGGAAGGAAGGGAGGGAGATGGTGATGGTTCTTATGTCAAGACTCTGCATCAGGACAGTGAGTGTAGAGGTGAGATGGAGGTGTAAGGTGTGCTCTTCGGTGGTGGGTAAAACCAGACTGGGAGGGGGTAAGTGAGAAGATGGAGTCACGGGGGAGGGGTAGAAACATAAAGAAGAAACGAGAGGGCATCACAGTGGCGCAGAGGTAGAGTTGCTACCTTACATTGCCAGACACCTGGGTTCCATCCTGGGGGTGATGTGTTTAGGTATGATGGGCAGCTGGGCGAAGGGATGGAATAGATGAACAAGGGGGGAGAGAGACCCTGGGTGGACGGGTGGAAGTGAGAAACGGAACAGGTTGTGTGTTACCTGAAAATGGCACACACTGCTCACACCATTGGGTTGTAGGATACAAAGGTGGAATATCAGGTACTGTTCCTCTAGCTTGTGTTTGACCTCACCCTGACAGTGGAGGAGACTGAGGATAGAGAGTTCACGTTCTAGGAGTCGATTAGACCATTTGGCCCATTGAGTCTACTCCGACATTTAATCATGGCTGATCTCTGTCTAGAGATCGCTGTTGGGAATGGTAAGGAGAGTTGAAATGACACACAACCAGAAGCTTATCGGTAAAATTCTGAGGATGAAGAGCATTTTTAATGCACTGATCCATTGAGTGGAGGAGGTGGTTGTTTTATTTCAGGTTAGTGGTGGTAGTAACTCAGCTCCAGCTTCAAACCCCATGTGTAGGATTGGGCCATGAAGGTGTGTAACGGAGGGGCCAATGCCAGTTAAATCTTCAGAATGAAGTCTCTTGACTGTTCATGAATTGTGATCACATAATATTATCCATAGAATGTCTGGGGTCTTTTTTTTAACATCCAGGTCAATTGTTACTGCTCAGCCAGCACCAGTTCACTGGCCTTCCTCTTCATTTGAAGACCTCTCGCTGACCCAATTGCTGCTATAGTCACCTTTAACAGCGAACCTGTTGGTTGATTCTAAAGTGCTTTGATGCCTTGAAAGACTAAATGGAAATGAAGTTTCATCATTTATCTGGAAATCCCGAATTTGTTCTTCAGGTTGGTGACTGGAGCCGATGTGAAGATGTTGCAGTCCAATGGCCCCATTGCAGAGCTGCCGGGACTGATGTTGGATCGCTGTGGCTCTGATTCTGGAGTAGGTTCTAGTGACGTGAAAGGTGTGGCACTCTCGGCCAAATGGAATCTCCAATCTCCTGCCTTCTGCTTTACAGCGCAATCTTTATCACACCTCGTTACTGCCTTCTGGAATTTGCCAAATGTTTCTATTTCTCTGCCATTTGAACTCTGAACAAATTGTTCATCTGTATGCACACTCTGGCCAAGCAGGGAGAAGGGACAAGACATTCGAGAAGTTTGCTCTTCGACTTTAGTGTTTGACATCGGCCCCTCCAAGGTGGACTCGGGTGATGGAGGTGAAGAGTAGATTTCAGCGGGATGGGACCACTAGGGCCAGATATGTTTACCATCTGTAGTGGACTGCAGCTCGGAGGCTTAGACCGCCCTGCTCCAAGTACATGGTGCTGCCAACTCCGCTCCAAGCCACAGACTAACAGCAGCTATTTCACTGCCACCTATTCACATATTTATTAACCATTCAGGAGTGACATTCTTAGGTGAAAGTGGATCTCTCTGTTAGTTCTGTAAGAAGCAAGTCCAAAACACCAAATTGTTGATTGTTTTGGCTTTCTCTACCAGAGGCAGTATCACAGGGGTTAAGGTAGTGATAGGTGAGGCTTCACACTGGTGAAGGAGACTGATACTTGCAATAACCTACACGGGTCCAGTAACCATCCCTGCCTCTGCCATGAAGTAGCTTGCTATCCCTTCCTTGCTCAGTGTTTGGAGATTTTGTGATGCTGAGCAGAGCCACTCCGGCTCGGCCCATGGGTCCTGGCAGAGGACAAGGCGATGGAGCCTCAGCACAAGGGAGAGCAATCGGCCCTTCAACCCTGTACTGGCTCTTTGGAAGAGTCCCCAGTCTGTCTCACTCCCTGTTCTTTCCCAGTGATCCTGCAAACCTGCCTGCGGTTTTTGGTATTAGTTATTTCCCTTTAATCTACTGAAGTGGAGTGGACTATAAACCCCAGGGACAGACCAGAAGGTTTGCACCGTGTTCTGAGTTATGCCATTGTGGTGTCCAGGGAGATACTCTGAACTGTTACTTGTGATGCCCGATGCAGATTTTGGAAGATATCCTCCCTGGCCTCCTTCAGCAGGGCCATGTGTAGAATGAACCTTCCCATCTGGGTTTTCCCCAGAGCAGAGATGAATGGGCAGGAGGTCCCAGGCCATCGTGACCTGCAGCTCCTCCTCTCCGTCTCCTTGCTGGGCTACTTTCACCACTACTCCAGCCGCTGACAATCCCCATGGGCCAGCCTGCCTGCCTGCCTGCCTGTGAGGGTGATGTGGGGAAGGATGCAGAACACTCTCCTGCACTTGACCCGTCTCAGCATCACTTCTCTTCCTCAGTCCGAGATGGAGCCGATGGGGTTGCACTTTCCTGGAGTAACTTGTAGCAAAAATATATATATTTAAAAACGATGTTCTTTTTAAAGGAGAAGATAGCACCTCCAGCAGATCCTCTGTCCACCAGGTTGTAATATGGCATGCCTTTCTGTTCACTGTGTGGACATGTCTGGTCAACCAGCAGTTCCATGGGTTCATCCTTGTCTGTGTGCTCCAGTCAACTTCTGCCTATCAGACTGTCCCCTCCACCTAAAGTGATAGAAAAGTCAGGATTAGTCATGGTCTGACCTCTGCAACTGGTTCTGATCTAAAATGCCCGTTACAATCAGTTATTCGGTTCATGGAAAGGAGATGAGTGACCAATAGCGTACGGTTCACTGACTGCGGACAAACTTTAATTCATGAATTACTTGCAGGTTTTTAAACCACGGTGCAGTATTTATAAAGAAAGGCATGGCAAGAATGTTTATTAATCTGTTTAGTTTTTCTGTGAGACCCTTTTTAACCGTCAAACAGCACGATGTTCCCACTGAGAGATGATTCTCAGTACCCCCGTCCCCCCCCCCCCCGCCCTGTAATCACAAAGAGCCAAGCTTGGCAATGTTTAGTGGCACCTTGCCGATGATTCTCTACAACTGTGGACCCCTGCACTACAGACCAATTCCACATTTCATCTCTGCTATGCCAAGGACATTGCAATAATCACACACCTCCCATGTATCTGGTTCCTCATACTACAGCTACATACATCCATCACTTCAATATTTTCTTGGGATGAGAGCAATTAATGCAGTGAAAAATGAGAAATCATTGAATTATCCCAAGACTGCAGATGTCTTGTCCTATCTGTGCAATGCTTTGCCAGCTGTAGAAACAAAGAACAGCAGATGCTGGTTAATACACAAAAGGATACAGAGTGCTGGAGTAACTCAGCGGGTCAGGCAGCATCTCTGGAGAACATGGATAGGTGACGTTTCACAGAGTGCTGGAGTAACTCAGCGGGTCAGGCAGCATCTGTGGAGAACATGGATAGGTGACGTTTCACAGAGTGCTGGAGTAACTCAGCGGGTCAGGCAGCATTTCTGGGAACATGGATAGGTGACTGTTCTCCGAAGATGCTGCTCCAGGACTTTGTGGCCTTTTTTATGTTTTTGTATATAACAGGCTTTAAACAGAAAACGTATCCTTGTATAGGAATTGAAAGCAGGTTAGGTGAAGAGCTAAGTGTACAATAGCCTCACATGCTGAACCCTGGCAGTGAGCATCATTTATAACTTGTTACACGTAAAAACAAGTCTTGTGGAAGTGTCTGGGGTAGACAAAAGTGCTGGGGAAACTCAGTGGGTGCGGCAGCATCTATGTAGCGAAGGAAACATTTCGGGCCAAAACCCTTCTTCAGACTGCCCCTGCTTTGTAATTCCCCATTCCCTCCAACTCTACGACCACAAAATCCATCACTCCATAGATGCTGCTGCACCCGCTGAGTTTCTCCAGCACGTTTGTCTACCTTCGATATTCCAGCATCTGCAGTTCCTTCTTAAACACTTGTGGAAGTGTCTGTTGCTTTTTACTTGTTAGGAGATCCTGTTGCCAGTAAATGAGCAAGGTATAACATACAAAACGGAGGTAGGTATTCTAAAAAAGATCAAATCATTTATTTATAAAAGCTTTATACACATGAATGAATGTACACGTGCACACACCCACAGCTGTAACCACAAATATATTAAAGGCCAATTTTTCTTCAGTAAGGATAGCACGTGAATACAGCAGTCATTTACAATACTTTACACTGATTGTTATCACAATCTGGAGCGTCATTTCACTGGAGGACATATTACAAAAAAAAGGCAATCTGTAAATAATGTATAGAAACAGTAAAAATAATTTACAAATGATCCAAAGTACAAAAAGAGGAACATTGGTTAAATGCTATTGTACTAAAGTACGATTGTGCACCAAACGGGTTTTTGGGTGTTGAGTTGAACTCTTTCTCCAGCTGGTAGTGTGTAAGAGACCACTGCTGTCAGGCCCTGAACGCCCTGCCCAGGCTCTGAACACCCAGCCAGTTCTGAACATCCTGCCCAGCCAACCCAATCGCCTTTGTTTCACTTGTTAACCCACAACGGCTCGGTGGGGAGGGACAGGTACAGAGTGCAAGCCCCTGCATGGAGCCATCGCCACAGTAAAGGTACATTTTATTTAGCATGAGTCGTTCACCTTTTTTTTTGCACAGTTTGCATGCCATTACTTGTCAAGAACATATACCAATTTTAACCAGTTTCTGACACAAAAACCGATATAAACTATACGTTTGTGATGGGAAAGCATGCACATGGTGAAGCTAGCGTGGGATGAATTGTAACAAAGGGAAGGGGGTTCTGCTCTGTAGATGAGCGCTTTATGTCACTGAGACGATGTGGAATAAACAGGCACAGTCATTTTCTGGGGGACGGGCAACATTGGACACTGACTTAGGGAGGAAACACAAGACATCACAGGTTGCGACTAATGGCTTTTTGGTGAAGAGTGCTGTGATGAACACAAATACCACAAACAAGGTGTACCTTCTCCAACTCTGAGTGATGTGTGAAAGAAAGGATTGCTGTGCATCTCTAAGGCAAAACTGTCAAGGGTGATTAATACACCAAGTAAAGAGAAGAATGTGGAAGTGCGTGGTAATTCAGAACACAAGAATCACTTCACTCCGCCAAGCTTCCTCAGCAGTTTCTTGCCTTTTGATAATAGTCCCTTTTTCTTTTTTGAAGCCATAGTCATGTCTCTGGTCCACACTGGGCTGTTTGGCCCATCTATGACAGCAGATCCAGTATGATGGGGATGGATAGTTGGAGTTGCAGCTCTCCTCTGCGTGTGTTCACCAGGGACCTAGTGTGCATCATACGATTCCATTAGTTTAACTGTAAATGGAGGAAGGGATTACGCTAAAGGATAAAGGAAACCAGAAGCAGCACATCAATTCTAAAATGCACAAAGACTATCTGGTGAGTGAGTTACAGCACTCTAGGGGCAGACACCTGAAGATACCATAGGCCAGCTTTGTCTAATGCATCTGATGGCTCAAACTCAACAAATCTACTTGTTTCAGCCTCACAAGGACAAACAGGCACAAAGTCCGGAAAGAAAAAATGTTCCCCAAAGTCTTCAAAAATCTGCTTTAACCTGTTCAGTGGCTCCCGAGTATACTCAGGTCATGGGGAATAGTGAAGAAGAAACTTGGCAGTGAACAGGTTAAATTAAAAACAGCTCCAAATCAACCTGGGACAATGAGAGGTGGTTGATGAAGAGTTGCCTCCAATCGCAAGCGAATAAAGCATCTCCAGTAATTTGGTTCAAGACCACTTTTGGGGAAGTATGTTTTTCTTTCACAGTTGAGAGCGTCTCTGTCAGCTCCAGCTATAGGTATCTTCAGTTGTGCACTTACGTGAGCTTACAAGGCGTTTATTAAGATTTGAAATGAACATTCTTCTTCTGTTCCGGATGATGAGCAAAGGAAAAAAAACACAGAAAAGTTTGCAATGACAATACTGAAATGGAAAAGGTGACACCCTAGTAAAGGTTGCTCCTCGTATTTACACCAGGGCCATTGTTCACCCGAGCCCAGAAATGTGACGCTACCTTTGTAGATAAGACCAGCTTAGTAGCTGCTCTGTGTCCCACAGGCAAATGCTTAAAATTGCTCTACAGGCTTCGTCCAGTCTGATTTTATGGGTAAATTAAGAAATTAGATGAATTTACAATGCAAGAGGAATTATCTTTGTCCAGTTCCCATTCTCTGATCCGGCGATAACCTCTTGGGAATGTTGAAATACATTTCACAGTAAACACCATTCAACTCAGCGTGTCCCCACCCTGCTGGAGCAGACACACCAGACCCTGCTGGAGCAGAGACCACACCCTGCTGGAGCAGACACCACATCCTGCTGGAGCAGACACCAGACCCTGCTGGAGCAGACACCAGACCCTGCTGGAGCAGAGACCACACCCTGCTGGAGCAGACACACCAGACCCTGCTGGAGCAGACACCACACCCTGCTGGAGCAGAGACCACACCCTGCTGGAGCAGACACACCAGACCCTGCTGGAGCAGACACACCAGACCCTGCTGGAGCAGACACCACACCCTGCTGGAGCAGACACCAGACCCTGCTGGAGCAGACACCACACCCTGCTGGGACCCAGTCCTGCTGGAGCAGACACACCAGACCCTGCTGGGACCCAGTCCTGCTGGAGCAGAGACCACACCCTGCTGGAGCAGACACCACACCCTGCTGGAGCAGACACCAGACCCTGCTGGAGCAGACACCACACCCTGCTGGAGCAGATACCACACCCTGCTGGAGCAGACACCACACCCTGCTGGGACCCAGTCCTGCTGGAGCAGACACCACACCCTGCTGGAGCAGAGACCACACCCTGCTGGAGCAGAGACCACACCCTGCTGGAGCAGACACCAGACCCTGCTGGGACCCAGTCCTGCTGGAGCAGAGACCACACCCTGCTGGAGCAGAAACCACACCCTGCTGGAGCAGACACCAGACCATGCTGGGACCCAGTCCTGCTGGAGCAGACACCAGACCCTGCTGGAGCAGAGACCACAACCTGCTGGAGCACAGTCTCCACATCCCCTGCTCCCCTAACTGTTCATCCAAGTTCACCTTGCCAACATCAACCCAGTCAGCCCTGGGACAACATTCTGTCTCCCCATTCTCGGGCACTTCCAGCTCGGGTTTATCCGTGACAATTACACTGATAGAAACATAGAAAATAGGTGCAGGAGTAGGCCATTTGGCCCTTCGAGCCTGCACCGCCATTCAATATGATCATGGCTGATCATCCAACTCAGTATCCCGTACCTGCCTTCTCTCCATGCCCCTGATCCCTTTAGCCACAAGGGACACATCTAACTCCCTCGTAAATATAGCCAACGAACTGGCCCCAACTACCTTTTGTGGCAGAGAATTCCACATATTCACCACTCTCTGTGTGAAAAATGATTTTCTCATCTCAGTCCTAAAAGACTTCTCCCTTATCCTTAAACTGTGACCCCTTGTCCTGGACTTCCCCAACATCGGGAACAATCTTCCTGCATCTAGCCTGTCCAACCCCTTAAGAATTTTGTAAGTCTCTATGAGATCCCCCCTCAATGTTCAGTGATGATCAGTACAAGACAGGAAACAGTGCAAACTCTACATAGACCCCACCTCCACATATATCTTATCCAACCCTCATCTGGGCCACATCTATCCTAAATCTTTTAGTTTTGGCCTCATGCTTTTAAACATTTATTCATACCTTCTCCAGCCCCTGTATTTATTGTGACATGAAGACAAATTGTTCCCAACGTGACCAATACGATAGACAACTGCGGTGCTTTCCAACTCCAGCCCCAAGCAATGAAGTTCTGTGTAGAGTTGGTGACATCGCCTTGAGGTTTTAGTTTTGTGGTGTTTCTGCGTTCCTTCACCTCCACACTTCTCACCAACAAACTTCACCAACACAGTTGTTTAACAAATCCCTGAAGAGAATGCAGGCACAGGGTCCAGATTTACTCAGCTTTGGATTTTTGCATCTGGTTCTGAAGACGGAAATATCTTGCAATCCGTGTGTGGTAGAGGTGGGTGGGTGTACTCAGCAGTCTCCTCCCAACAGTATTGGAGAAGCAAGGGCCCAGCCAGAGTGGGAGACCAAAGGCTGATAAACCCACAGCAACTTGGAACCTTCATTGCAGGGGGTTGGATAGGACAGGTTTGGAGGGATATGGACCAAACGTGGCCAGGTGGGACTAGTGTAGCTGGGACATGTTGGCAGGTTGGGCTGAAGGACTCGTTTCCACACTATCACTCTATGAATTCCATGCATGATGGAGCTCTCCCAGTGAGGGAAGAGGAGTAAATATGATCCCATTCCTCAGGAAAGGAGGGAGGGAAAACTAGGGATTAGTCTGACATTGGCCGGATAACTACAGGAGTGTAACTTGGAATTGACAACCAAAGATGGAAAAACAGTTCCTCTGGAAAAGAATACTGGCTAAACAGTCCGAGTGGATTTACAAAGGGAAGTCACGTTGACTAATCTGTGGAGTGAGTGCCTTGTGCCCTGCCGATAGGAACAGGGGTCTGACTACTCTACCCCAGTCTCATAATTTTATATGTACGATCTAATTAGTTAGACATTGGCGGTGATTATTTGCGAGGTTTGTTCGTGAGAATTGTAGGAACAGAGACACACACCAGCTCTACATGGACCTTCATTCTGTAGAGTTGTGACGTAACGACTCGGCTTTTATATTCTGGGCCCACACCTATGAAGGCAAGCATGCCATAAGCCTTCATCCCCACCCCATCACACCCGTCTCGTTACTTTAGGGAACTATGGACATGAATTCCAAGGTCCCTCTGTTCATCAACATTCCTCAGTGGTCTACCCATATTTGACTTCCCAAAATCGCTTTACTTTGCACAGAGTCAGGGGATATGGGGAGAAGGCAGGAACGGGGTACTGATTGTGGATGATCAGCTGTGATCATATTGAATGGTGGTGCTGGCTCAAAGGGCGGAATGGCCTACTCTTGCACCCATTTTCTATGTCAAGGTTAGATTTTATTTGATCTCTATCCTAATATAATTTTAATCAATCTTCCCCTCTATCCACCAACCTTCATGCAATGCAGAAACTGACTAAACCACACGCCCCACATTCACAACAAAGTCGTATATATATATATATATATATATATATGCTGCACACATCACGAATCCTGGCACTGACCCCAGTACCCTACCACCATCGCCCTCTGCCTCCTCTCACCAACACAACTTTGGAATCAATTCAGTGAAAAACAACATTTCAAATGCAGATGCTGGAAATCTGAAATAAAAACAGAAAAAGCTGGCAATACTCAGCAGGTCAGTCTGCATCTGCGGGAAGAGAAACACAGCTCATGTTTCAGGTCAATGATCCTAGGTTAGGGCTGGGAAAGAGGCAAGAGAAGCTCTTTGGCTGCATAGAGCTGGTCGCTGCTAGGGTAGGTCCCCAGGGTCGGCATGGCTTTTGTGTCTCACCAATACTATTGAGCTTTTAGAACCGGTGACCAAGAAGATAGACGAGTTGTGCTGTAGACATTGTCTACGTGGACTTTAACAAGGAACCACACAGTAGGCTGGGCTAGAACAGATCATGCGATCCAGGACGTTTGCCAACTCTAGACAAACTCAGCTTGAAGTCAGGAGAGAGGGTGGAGGTAGGCTGGAGGCCACAGGGATCAGTGCTGGCTCCGGTGTTCTTTATTTACATTCATCTGAATGCAGTATAAATGTAGTTGGCACGGTTGGTAAGTCTGCAGGTGACACTAAATGTTCAGAAGTGATAGCAGCAGAATTAGGCCATTCGGCCCATAACATCTGCTCCGCAATTCAATCATGGCTGATGTATCTCTCCCTCCTAACCCCATTCTGACTTCACCCCATAACCCCTGACACCCGCACTAACCTGTTATGAGGTCATGCAGTGGACATACAAGACAGAGCTCTATGATTAAAGCAACGTTTTGTTCAATGGCAAAGGGGTTTCATTCAGATAAATGTGAGATATCTATGTTGAAACACAGATGTTTTCTCGTTGACACAGACTATCCATCCTCTCCCTATAACTCAAACACTCCAGATCCACTAACAGCTCCATACATTTTTTTTGCATCCTTTCCAGTTTAATGACAGCCTTCCTATAGCAAGACAACCAGAACTGTGCCCAGTACTCCAAGTGTAGTTGTACCAATGTCTTGTGCAGCTGTAACATGACATCCCGACTCCTATACTCAATACCCTGGCCAGTGAGGGCATGCACATCAAACAGCTGCACCAACCTGCCCAGTCATGTCACTACCTTCAACAAAACATGTAGTGGAACCCCTAGGTCTCTGTGTTCTACAACAATCCCCATTTACAGTACGTCACCTTCCTCCTCTCCCCTCTCCCCTCAGACAAGAGGTACAGAAGTGTGAAAACGCACACCTCCAGATCCAAGGACAGTTTCTTCCCGGCTGTTATCAGGCAACTGAACCGTCCTCTCACCAACTAGAGAGCGGTCCTGACCTCCCATCTACAGTAGGTAGACAGAAATGCTGGAGAAACTCAGCAGGTGAGGCAGCATCTGACTGACTCCCCACTCTCCCCGCCCCCCAATCCTTGCCACTCCTCACTTTAATTTCATGTATCTTGTGTTTTCTGAATGTTGGCCGATCAATTTCGCTCTTGGGATAAATAAAGTTTTATGGTATCGTGAATAGATTTCTGATCACTTGAGATTTGGGGTGACAGTGCTGTGTAAACGAGGGGTAATTGGGCAGGCACGGGGCGGGCAGAGCGGAGCAGTGAGGCCCCGTCACCACTTTCACATCCAGACAACAATGGTGGCAGTGCCAGCTCCACCTGACCGATAAGAAGCAGGATCCCTTCCTGATACACGGTCTTTTACCAAACCCACTGCCTGCAGGAGGTTCCCCTCCACCAGACCCCCCCGTCCATCAGTGACCCGTCCCTCTCTGCACCGGGCAAGTACAATGGTCAGTGGCCGTGGGGGACAGACCTGACCGGTGCTGCTCCAGGCCGCACCCCTGGGCATGGTCACTCATTCAGATGGGAACGGCTGGGGCAGGAAGACGAGCTGGTCAGGTCCCACCATACAGGCACGGCTCCTTTTGTCATAGAGTGGAAACTACCCACACCGGCCAACATGTCCCAGCTACACTAGTCCCACCTGCCCATGGTTGGCCCAAACCCACCTCAAACCCGTCCTATCCATGTACCTGCCTAACTGTTTGTTAAATGTTGGGATAATCCCAGCCTCAACTACCTCCTCTGGCAGCTTGTTCCATACACCCACCACCCTTTGTGTGAAAAAGTTACCCCTCAGATTCCGATTAAATATTTCCCCCTTCACCTTGACCCATGTCCTGTCCTTTGGCCTGCCAACACAACCTCCCTGGTGCCGGCCTGGTCAAAGCCATGGACAACAGGTTCAAGGCCAACGATGAGAGAATGGCTCTCCGAGGCTCTCATGGGCAAGGATGTGGTCACCAGGACAGAGGGGGGTGGGTGCCTGGAACACACTGCCAGGGGTGGGGGTGGAGGCTGATACCATAGTGGTGTTTAAGAGGCTTTCAGACAGGCACATGGATATGCAGGGAATGGAGGGATACGGATCACGTGCAGGCTGAGATTAGTTTAACTTGGCGTCTTGTCCAGCACAGACATTGTGGGCCGAAGGGCCTGCTCTACCAGCTATGAAGTGAGTGAACCAGGGGCAGGGATTAGAGAGCAACAAGTCACACAGGGAGCAACCGTGAGGAGCAATGGGCCAGGAGTGGCAACGTATAACCATTGGACGAGACAAGAGGACAGTGCAATGCAGCAAAGCTGGATGAGAGGGTGAGGGGTGAGAGGAAGGGAATACTTGCCCGCTTGCCTTTACCCTGTGCCAGTATCTCGGGGCTGAACCTGGATGGGGCATCGGACAGGTAGACCTCTACATCGTCAGGCACTTCTTCCAGGAAGTTGGAGGGGACCAGGCCCCTGTGGCCATTCATTTCCCCCTGCAGTTAATGGCACAAACACACAGTGTTAGCACGAGGGCCATTCTGCCCACACAACCTGTGCTAGCCCAAAGAGAGATCACCAGAGGCACTGCCCTTCCACCCCCCTTCCATCCATGCCCTCCCCTCTCCCGCCCCCCCCCTTTCCCTCCCACAACTCCTCTCCCTCCCACACAACCTCCTCAAAACTGCCTCGAGTTTCACTTGCATCATGAGCTTTTCCCTGTACCTCAGTACACGTGAGAATAATAAACATGAAACCTAAAACTAGAGGGCGTTGGATTAAGGTGAGAGCGGGGAGAGTTAAGAGCAAGCACGTGCCGTGAGTAATTAGTCAGGGTAGGCAGTGGCTTTTAAAAATCGTGGAAACCGCGCATGCGCAGATTGTTCTCTCGACTTTTATCAAGTAATTTGTCTTCAATAGGTCCTATCTCTTAATAAAGTTTTTAAAAACATATAGCTGAAATAAATGTACTTACCATATTATTTGTACACAAAATCCATTCTACTCTCTTTGTTTGCAGCAGAAATATCCATAACGTTTTCATAGAAATTAGCAGTGGAACTTTGCTCCATCTAAGTAAATCTTTCCTTTTCAATAGAAATTAAAGCAAGTGATGAAAGCCTTTCATTGGACATTCTATTCCTGGTGAAACTTTTAATTCTTTTCAAAGCTGAAAATGATCACTCAGCAGGAATTGTTAAAATTAATTGTAGCAGCTTCACTGCTTCAGGAAACGTTTGTTCCAGTCCATTTTGAAATATAAAAACAAGTAAATCTTTAAATGATCTATCCCGAAACACTTGTGCATTATAAATTCCGGCTAGATCGGCTTTCAGTCTTATGACATCAAAGAAGTTACCGTCGTTTCTTTCTAAACTTTCTATTGCCTCCTGATCAATTTGACAAGCACGTTTTTGAAACTTGTTTCCATCAACTAAGGAAATGAATTGTAAATTTTTGAAGTGGCTGTACCTTGCTTCCATATGCTTCAATATATCAACCAATATCAGGTCAAATATTCGTGCTCTCTCTTCTTTAATTGGACGTTTGAACGAGAATTTGATTCAGTCAGGTCATTTTATTTGCAATATTCTTCAAACTTTTCATGAATGTCATCAAAATATTGGCGCAGATCCTCAAGCGAATGTATTGTTTCATTGATTCTTTCAATGCAATAAGGAATATCTATAATTTTAGTTTGCAAAATGTTGTGGAGATGTGTGAGTTTTAATGACAATTTCATTACAAACCATAAGAAGAAACTATGAAAGTAGAATCTTTCGTTAGCCAAGTATAAAACCCATTGCTCCTCACCAAAGTTTCAGGATCCCACAATAAAGGATTGCTGTTAATGCTGTCAAAAAGTTTACAGAGGTCTCCATGATATTGCAAAAGAGTTTGGATTGGCTTTGAGTTTGAAGTCCATCTGGTTGGTGCTGCCTTTGGAATGCGTTTCTGCACTATTGTGTTCGTTTTGTAGAATGAGTAAAAAATGAGGCAAGAGCGTCAATGGTCTTGAAAAGGCCTGTACATTCAGGTATGAATTTAGCTGACTGAGACAGAACAAGATTCAACTTATGATCATAGCAGTGGGGAAATAAAGCTGATGGTGCCTTTTCTCTTACTTTAGCTTGAACACCATTTAAGTTTGATGCCATTACCATTGCTCCATCGTATGTTTGTGCTACAAGTTTCTCAGCACAAGTATATTTGTGTAAGTTATTGAATATGCATTCTGTTACACTAGTAGCAGTTATGTCCTTAAGTTTGTCAAAGCCTATAAATGCTTCTTTAATTTCAAAGTCCAATATATACCGGAATGCTGTGGAGCACTGAGCTGTATTTGAAATATCAGTGGATTCATCCACTTCTATGGCAATGAATGGGGCTTTTGCGATCTCTTCTTTAATATTATTTTCTACAACTGTGCCTACTGCTTCAATCAAGTCATTTTGTATCTTGTTAGAAATGCCAGAAAAAACGGACGAACTCTGTAAAGGAGGTGCCAATTTTTCATCAAATGTTGCTGTATATTTCAGTAATTCAATACCGTTTCCACGATTTAGCGAATCTTTGTTTTCATTATCACCATGAAAAGCAAGTTCTTGTCTGATCAAAAAGCAAGTAGCACATATTAACTTTTTTAGTATCTCTCTGTTCTCCTTAACTTTTTCATTGTGAATATCGATGCTAAGTTGCTTCTGCTTATCTATGAGCAAGTCGATCCATATAGACCCAAATGTCTTCAATGCTATTTGGCTTTCATAATACGCAGCAGATCTCTCGTGCTTGTTTAGATCATTAGGCAAATTATTTAAATGACTGTATCCACCTGCTACCCATACAGTTCCCCCAGATACGGAAAATAACAGGCACGGGAAACAAAACAATCTATTTGTTGAAATACAACCACATAGCCACTCTTTCCTGTTGTACCAAGCTGTTTTAAATGTTCAAATTATTTTTGTTCCTTGACGCTGTTGAAGTTCTTTAAGGTCCGGCGTTGGTCTGCAATTTTTAATTATTTTGGTCTTTTCCTCGTAAGTTTGCTTCGAGAAACTCTTCAGGTAATCACTATCCATCTTTCACAAACCCGCTAAGAAACTTGCGCATGCTGATGCGCAGTAGGCTGGTGCACATGCGCAGTGCGCAAAGCAGCACATGCACGCAGCCCACAGTGTAAAGGCAGAGTTTCAGCTGCCTTTACGGAGCGTTCCCATTGACGGCTTGAAGCAGCGTCGACGGCACGTGAGTACCTCATACTTCCGCGTTTAAAACGTACTGCTGATAAAAGGCCCGGGAGAATTATGCCTCCTTAAGAGATCAGTCTCTAGGGGAGGCATCATTATCCCGTGCTTTACTATTTATGACCATTTTATATATGTTTTATATATATTTTATATATATAAAATAATTATGATTTTATAATTTTAGTCAGGGTAGGCACTGCCTACCTTGCCTACCCTGACGGCACGTGCCTGGTTAGGAGGGACCTGAGGGGCAATGTTTTCATTCAGAGGGTGGTCCACATCTGGAATGAGTTGCCAGAGGAAGCTAGAGAAAACATTTGAACAGATAGTGAGTAGGAAGGGTTTAGACTTTGGAGGGACATGGGCCAAATGCAGGCAAATGGGATGATCCCAGCATGCCACTTGGCCAGCACGGACACGATGGGTCAAAGGGCCTGTTTCCTTGCTGTAGGGTGCAGCGGGTAGAGCTGCTGCCTCCCAGTGCCGGAGACCCGAGTTTGATCCTAACTACGGGCACTGTCTGTACGGAGTTTGCACGTTCTCCCCGTGACCGCGTGGGTTTTCTCCGGCTGCTCCGGTTTCCTCCCACATCCCAAAGACGTGCAGGTTTGTAGGCTAATAGGCTGTAAACATTGTCCCTAGTGTGTGTAGGATAGTGTTAGTGTGTGGGGATCGCTGGTCGGCACGGACTCGGTGGGCTGAAGGGCCTGTTTCCGCGCTGCTTCTCTAAACTAAACTGTAAAAGTGCAGTTCCCCACAACTAGACCCTACTGCTGCCTCACGTTCAAACCCGTCCTTGGGTGCTGTCTGTGTGGAGTTTTACGTTCTTCCTGTGACTGCGGGATCCCAGGAATGAGTAGATTAAGCTATGATGAGCGTTTGTCGGCGCTGGGCCTGTAGATGCTGGAGTTTAGAAGGTTGAGGGGGGATCTCATTGAAACTTACCGAATAGTGAAAGGCCCGGATAGAGTGGATGTGGAGAGGATGTTTCCACTAGTGGGAGAGTCTAGGACCAGAGGTCACAGCCTCAGAATTAAAGGATGTTCTTTTAGGAAGGAGACGAGGAGGAACTTCTTGAGTCAGAGGGTGGTGAATCTGTGGAATTCTTTGCCATAGACGGCTGTGGAGACCAAGTCAGTGGATATTTTTAAGGCAGAGATAGATAGATTCTAGATTAGTGCGGGTGTCAGGGGTTATGGGGGAGAAGGCAGGAGAATGGGGTTAGGAGGGAGAGATAGATCAGCCATGGTTGAATGGCGGAGTAGACTTGATGGGCCTAATTCTGCTCCTATCACTTATGAACCTCGTGGGTTTTCTCCGGGTGCTCGGGTTCCTCTGTGAATTGCCCCTGGTGTGTAGAGAGTGGACCCAGTGGGGCCGAACGGCCTGTTTCCGTGTTGGATCTCTAAACTAATATAAAAGATTGTGAGCGGAGGTGAGAGACACGTACGTAATAGAATCCATCCTCGTCCAGTTCCCCCCAAACGCTGATGATGTCTCCAGCGCAGAAGGTCAACTCCGCCTGGAACAGAGGCACAGGGAAGCGAAGCGGTCAGCTGAGCGGCCGCGGGGAATGATGGGGGGCTGGGGTTACTCTGGCGGTGAGGAGCGGTGAAGTGGACGGTGTAAAGATGGGGCACTGGCATCGGAAGAGGACGTTCGGCCCACAGAGGGCTAGCAGCAGCCCGGGGCACGGTGAGGATGTGGCCGGGACACGGAGTCGTGGGGGGGAGGTGGTGTGGATAATAGCCCCCCCAGGGTGGGGCTAGGGACAGCGACAGTGGGGGGGGGGGGGGGGGGGAGGTTCAGGGGGCTGGGGGGCGTTCTGCTCGGGGGGGCGATGTGTTGCGGGGGGGTTCGCGGGGGGGGGCGTTGTGTTGGGGGGGGGCGATGTGTTGGGGGGGGCGATGTGTTGGGGGGGGGCGATGTGTTCGGGGGGGGTCGCGGGGGGGGGCGATGTGTTGGGGGGGTTCGCGGGGGGGCGTTGTGCTCGGGGGGGCGATGTGTTGGGGGGGGGCGATGTGTTGGGGGGGCGATGTGTTCGGGGGGGGTCGTGGGGGGGGGGCGATGTGTTGGGGGGGTTCGCGGGGGGGCGTTGTGCTCGGGGGGGCGATGTGTTGGGGGGGGGCGATGTGTTGGGGGGGGCGATGTGTTGGGGGGGTTCGCGGGGGGGGCGATGTGTTGGGGGGGGCGATGTGTTGGGGGGGGTTCGCGGGGGGGGCGTTGTGTTGGGGGGGGGCGTTGTGCTCGGGGGGGGCGATGTGTTTGGGGGGGGCGATGTGTTGGGGGGGTTCGCGGGGGGGGGCGTTGTGTTGGGGGGGGCGATGTGTTGGGGGGGGCGATGTGTTGGGGGGGTTTCGCGGGGGGGGGGCGTTGTGTTGGGGGGGGCGATGTGTTGGGGGGGGCGATGTTGTTGGGGGGGTTCGCGGGGGGGGCGTTGTGTTGGGGGGGGCGTTGTGCTCGGGGGGCGATGTGTTGGGGGGGGCGATGTGTTGGGGGGGGGGTTCGCGGGGGGGGGCGTTGTGTTGGGGGGGGGGCTAGGGGTGGCGACACACCTCCACGTCCACGTTGGGGGAGCTCTCTCGCGGGTCGTAGTCGTACAGAGCCACCATCCTCCGTGACAACATGGGGCAGCGGGCGGCCCGTGCGACGGTTCCTCTCTGTGAGGGGGGGGGGAGAGAAGGGTGAGCCTCACACACAGCCGCGGCTGCCCCCACCCCCCCCCGCTCCACCAACCTCCCTCTCTACCCCCCCCCCCCCCCAACTCCACCCCCCCTTCCTTCCACCCCCCCCCCTTCTGTACCCCCGGCTCCCCCACCCCCCCTCGGGACAACTCCGCCCAATCCCAGGTGTTCCCGGTGGGGGGGGGGGGGGCGGGGGGCGGAGCTCAGAAATAATGTTGGCTGAAGCAACGAGAACACAGAAACGTTAGGTGGGGAAGGGGGGGGGAGGGTTGAGAGGGGGGGGTGGGGGTCAGATTCTCCCTCTCGGTGAACCCTACCCCCAACACACGCGGGGAACACGCACACATGTAACACACGCGCATCAATGCGGGCACACGCACACACGTACACACACACATGCAGACACGCGGGCACACGCGGGCACATGCGGGCACACGCACACGCTCACACACGTGTGTGCACAAACCCCCGGCACGCAACGCTCACCCTGACACATACACACTCACCCCCACACACCCCTTCGCAACACACAATCCACACTGCAATGAAAGGAACTGCAGATGCTGGTTTACATTTTTTTTTAAAACAGAGTGGTGGAGTAACTCAACAGGACAGGCAGCATCTCTGGAGAGAAGGAATGGGTGACGTTTCGGGTCGGGACCCATCTTCAGACTGGGAGTCAGGGGAGAGGGAGGCAGAGATAAGGTAATGTAAGGCGTGAAAATGAGAC
>CAUPSL010000961.1:0-19665 GCA_963514005.1 Raja brachyura
CGAACGAAGTGGTCGGTTGCGATGTTTGTGCAGCTCAGTTTCTTCCCAGCTGTTATCGGGCAACTGAACCATCCTACCACAACTAGAGAGAGGTCCTGAACTACTATCTACCTCATTCTCATTTTAGACTTTACTGCCTTTACCCTGGGGAGAAGGCAGGCACGGGTTATTGATTGGGACGATCAGCCATGATCGCATTGAATGTAGAAACTTACAAGATTCTGGCCTCACAGGCTCTGTCAGCTTTGTCTAGGAAAGCAAGCTGGCTGATAGCGACTTACACAATTCCTAAGGGGTTGGACAGGCTAGATGCAGGAAGATTGTTCCCGATCTTGGGGGAAGTCCAGAACAAGGGGGTCGCAGTTTAAGGATAAGGGGGAAGGAAGTCTTTTAGGACCGAGATGAGAAAAACATTTTTCACACAGAAAGTGGTGAGTCTGTGGAATTCTCTGCCACTGAAGGTAGTTGAGGCCAGTTCATTGGCTATATTTAAGAGGGAGTTAGATGTGGCCCTTGTGGCTAAACGGATCAGGGGGTATGGAGAGAAGGCAGGTACGGGATACTGAGTTGGATGATCAGCCATGATCATATTGAATGGCGGTGCAGGCTCGAAGGGCCGAATGGCCTCGTCCTGCACCTATTTTCTATGTTTCTATGAATGGCGGTGCTGGCTCGAAGGGCCGAATGGCCTCGTCCTGCACCTATTTTCTATGTCTATGTCTGTCTTGCACTAAACGTTATGCCCTTAATCATGTATCTGTACACTGTAAACGGCCCGGTTGTAATCATGTATTGTCTTTCCGCTGACTGGTTAGCTCGCGACAAAAGCTTGTCACTGTACCTCGGTACACGTGACAATAAATTGAACTGTACTAAAACTAAACTGGGCAGTAGTGTTGCAGAGAGCCTGTGGACTGTGACAACATGCGAGGATTAGATCGGGTAGATGCACCCAGTCTCTTGCCCAGAGTAGGGGAATCGAGGACCAGAGGAGTTAAGTTTAAGGTGAAGGGGTAAAGATGTACATAGAAACATAGAAAATAGGTACAGGAGGAGGCCATTCGGCCCTTCGAGCCTGCACCGCCATTCATTGTGATCATGGCTGATCGTCCCCGATCAATAACCCGTGCCTGCCTTCTCCCCATATCCCTTGACTCCACCAGCCCCTAGAGCTCTATCTAACTCTCTCTTAAATCCATCCAGTGACTTGTCCTCCACTGCCCTCTGTGGCTGGGAATTCCACAAGTTCACAACCCTCTGGGTGTAAAAAGCTGGTAGGAATCCGAGTGGTGACCTGTTCGCACAGAGGGTGGCGGGTGCATGGAACGAGCTGCCGGAGGAGGTAGTTGAGGCCGGGACTATCGCAACGTTTTTTAAGGAACAGTCGGACAGGTGCGTGGATGGGACGGGTGTGGAGGGACATGGGCCAAACGCAGGCGGGTGGGGGCCAGTGCAGCTGGGACATTGCTGGCCGGCGTGGGCAGGAAGGGCCGAAGGGCCTGTTTCTCTCTATGACTCACCAGAGGCAAGCTGGGGGCCGGCAGTCCCACCTGATAGCAGAGGATGAGGAAACGTCACGGAATCTTGTTTTTCAGGGATATTGTTTTGGTCCCGAATAGCGATGGGAAAGTTGACACTTCCCTATTTGGGAAAGAGCAGGCTGGTTCCGCTCCTGTTCCATATTTAACCTGCCGTCAACGGCTCCTTCCCCTTCCTCTGCTTGTTGTTTGTTGCACTTTCTGCCGTTGCTTTTCCGTGGCATTTCCACGTTGCTTTTCCTGCATCCCCCCCCCCCCCCCCCCTCCCCCAACCCCCCACCCCCAACTAATTTGACTGAATAACACACAGAACCAAGCTTTCCGCTCTGCCTCACTGCAATTTGGGGAAGAGAACGACTTTCCTACACGGAACTACATGTCTGTGGAACTGATGCATTCCAATTCTAAGAACTGTATCCTGCACTGTATCTTCCCCCTTTTGCTCTATCTGTTGTAATCGAGCTGGGGCGTGATTGTATCTACTACATATGTTGTATCTGAACTGGTCAGATGCAGTGACATGCAGAAAAAAAAACCTTCACTGGAGATCGATACAGAGTGCTGGAGTAACTCAGCGGGTCAGGCAGCATCTGTGGAGAACATGGATAGGTGACGTTTCACAGAGTGCTGGAGTAACTCAGCGGGTCGGGCAGCATCTGTGGAGAACGCGGATAGGTGACGTTTCACAGAGTGCTGGAGTAACTCAGCGGGTCAGGCAGCATCTGTGGAGAACACGGATGGGTGACGTTTCGGGTCCGTGGAGACCCTTCTTCATTTTCTCCGGGGGATGCTGCCCGACCCGCTGAGTTACTCCAGCACTTTGTGTTTGTCTTTGGTATCAACCGGCATCTGCAGTTCCTTGTTGTTGCGTTACGGCTGACTACGGGCGCTGTCTGTACGGAGTGTGTACGTTCTTCCCGTGACTTGCGTGGGTTTTCTCCGGGTGCTCCAGTTTCCTCCCAGTCTCCAAGGCCGTGCGGGTTTGTTGGTTAATTAGCTTCGGCAAAGATGGTACATTGTCGTGTGTGTGTGTGTGTGTGTGTGTAGGATAGTGCTAGTGTGTACGGGGTGATCGCTGGTCGGCGCGGACTCGGTGGGCCAAAGGACCCTGTATCACTAAAACCGTGGCAATGAACTGTGGCCACAGATTTCACCACCGTCACTCATCTCCTTTCTAAAACTAGAAACGTTTTTTTTCACACGCGCCAATAAGGAAACTAGAGTGAAGTCTGAGCGCCCGTCCCTTAGGCATTGAAATCTCACAACTTTCAGATTCAGATTCAAAACGTTATTGCCATCGTGCAGTGTTGCACGAGTACAGAGACAACGGAATGCAGTTAGCATCTCGCCCAGAAGCGCGAACACAGAATAATGAAACATCCCTGACCCCTCTCACCCTGGCCACAAACTCTTTGAATCACTTCCCTCTGGAAGGCGACTCCGGACTGTCAAAGCTGCCACACGCAGCCAGACATAAAAACAGCTCTTATCCACGAGTAGTTGCTCTACTCAACAGCCAAAAATCTGTAGCCTCCCTTTGATCTGGTATTTTGTTGGTTCACATGCTTGAACGATGGTGTTTTATCATTAATGTCTTATTATTATTAATGTTTAGTGTTTACTGAGTCATTCGTAACTGTCATGATGTTACTTGTGGGCGGAGCACCAAGGCAAATTCCTTGTATGTGAATACTTGGCCAATAAACTTACTTATTTAATATATATATATATATATATATATATATATATATATATATGTATATATATATATATATATGTGTGTGTGTGTATATGTATATATATGTGTGTGTATATGTATATGTATATGTGTGTGTGTATATATGTGTGTGTGTGTGTGTGTGTGTATATGTATGTGTGTGTATATGTATGTGTGTGTGTATATATGTGTGTGTGTATATATATGTGTGTGTTTGTGTATATATATGTGTGTATGTATGTATATATGTGTGTGTATATATATGTATATGTGTATGTGTATATGTGTATGTGTGTATATATATGTGTGTGTGTATATATATGTGTGTGTATATATATATATGTGTGTGTGTGTGTATGTATGTATATATCTATATATATATATATATATGTGTGTATATATATATATATATATATATATATATATATATATATATATATATATATATATATATATATACACACACACACGTATATATATATATATGTATATACAGTAGGTAGTGCAATTTTCGGGGGGTGGGGGGGGGGATCAGTTATTGGGGGAAGGAGTGTCCGAGGGGGGGGGGGGGATGACTGGCAATCACTAAGGTGCAGAGTTGAGTAGGATACGCAGTTGAGTAGGGTTTCCCGAGCTGTCTCTCAGCGGTTGTTTAGTGGGCTTTGATTCCAGACGCTGTCCAGAACATGAGGTGGCTAAACATGCCAGTTAGAAGCTGCTTTGATGATTGCTCAAGTCCTTTCAGCAAACGAGACTGATGTCAAACGCACCACAGTCTGCTCATTAGTCACACGCTGTCTCCAGGAAACCACAGAATTTGGACCATCGCATTTTAAAATGTTGTTTTTTTTTGTCTTCTCTCCCTCTCTCCCTCCCCTCCCCCCCTTTCTTCTCTTCTCCCACCCCAATCCGCCCCCCCCTTCCTCCTCCTGCTTTCCTCTCTCCCTTGCCCAGGTTTCCGACGCTGGTGCATCTCGCCGTCACTCCTGACGCCTGAAGGGGTGCGGGGGTGCGGGGTGGCGGGAGAGGACGGAGAGGACACTCACGGCCAAGTGGGCGTGGCGGGTGACTGCGGAAGGTGAGATGAGAATGGACATGGAGGACGTGGACATGACCCAGTGGACGGAGGCCGAGTTTGAGGAGAACTGCACGTACATCGTCAACGATCAGTCCTGGGACCCCGACTCCGGCGCCGACCTGTCCCACGCTCAGGCGACTCTTCCACGCAACCTCAAGTTCAAGCTCGCTCCCGGCACGAACGAGGTAAGGCCGCTGATATTCCCAACTTCTCATGGGGCTGAGGGGATCGCCATGATGATGATGCTGATGAAACTTTATTGATGATACTTGCATGGGAACGTTTAAGAAACATTTGGCCATGAATTGGATCAAAGAGGTCCTTCTGCAGTTGTACAGAGCCCTAGTGAGACCACACCTGGAGTATTGTGTGCCGTTTTGGCCCCCTAATTTGAGGAAGGACATTCTTGCTATTGAGGGAGTGCAGCGTAGGTTCACAAGGTTAATTCCCGGGATGGCGGGACTGTCGTATGCTGAGAGAATGGAGCGGCTGGGCTTGTATACGCTGGAGTTTAGAAGGATGAGAGGGAATCTCATTGAAACATATAAGATTATTAAGGGTTTTGACACCCTAGAGGCAGGAAACATGTTCCCGATGTTGGGGGAGTCCAGAACCAGGGGCCACAGTTTAAAAATAAGGGGTAAGCCATTTAGAACGGAGACGAGGAAACACTTTTTCTCACAGAGAGTGGTGAGTCTGCGGAATTCTCTGCCTCAGAGGGCAGTGGAGGCCGGTTCTCTGGATGCTTTCAAGAGAGAGCTAGATTGGGCTCTTAAAGATAGCGGAGTCGGGGGATACGGGGAGAAAGCAGGAACGGGGTACTGATTGTGTGCAGTTTTGGTCCCCTAATTTGAGGAAGGACATTCGCCCGGCGCGGCTTCAATGGCTGTGGGACTTAACACCGCCCGCCTGGAGAGAAATGGTGCAGGGGGGGGGGGGAGAGAAGACTTTGCCTTCCATCACAGTGAGGAGGAGATGATTCACTGTGATGGATGTTTGTGTGAATTGAATTGTCTGTGTGTGTTTTGTATGAATTGTTCTGTTGTATGGCTTGTAGAAACGGAGTTTCGTTCGAGCCTCTCTGAGCTTCGAATGACAAGTAATCAAATCAAATCAAATCGATTGGGGATGATCAGACATTGAATGGCGGTGCTGGCTCGAAGGGCCGAATGGCCTATTCCTGCACTGATTGTCTATTGTCTATTGAGAGAAGGGATTCCTTCTTTCCATCGATAGAAACATAGAAACATAGAAAAATAGGTGCAGGAGTAGGCCATTCGGCCCTTCGAGCCCGCACCGCCATTCAATGTGATCATGGCTGATCATCCAACTCAGTATCCCGTACCTGCCTTCTCTCCATACCCCCTGATCCCTTTAGCCACAAGTGCCACATCTAACTCCCTCTTAAATATAGCCAATGAACTGGCCTCAACTACCTTCTGTGGCAGAGAATTCCAGAGACTCACCACTCTCTGTGATGCTACCTCAACCTGCTGAGTTTCTCCAGCACTTTGTGTCCACCTTGGCAACATGTTCGGCACGGACAGTATGGGCCGAAGGGCCTTTTCCTATGCTGCTCAATGTTCAATGTCCCACGCTCATGCTCTGGGCCTTCTGCAAGCAACCGCCGTTAATAGTTAGATAGTTGCTGTCGTCTCCACTCCCAGCCCTCGTATGCGTTGGCCATCGATTCTGCGCGGTTGTGATTGCCCTGGCTTCAGAGGTGACGAAACTAACTATGGAACATGGCATTGAGTGCTGGAGTGGCTCGTTGGGTCTCAGGGGCAGTTTAATTTTTCAAGAGAGGGTTAGATTTAGAGTTAGCTCTCGGGGCTAAAGGAATCGAGGGATACGAGGGGGGAAAAAAGCAGGAGTAGGGGTACTGATTTTGGACGATCAGCCACGATCATATCGAACGGCGGTGCTGGCTCGAAGGGCCGAATGGCCTACTCCTGCACCTGTTTTTCCTCTGTTTCAGAAGGAACTGCAGATGCTGGAAAATCGAGGGTAGATTAAAATGCTGGAGAAACTCAGCGGGTGAGGCAGCATCTATGGAGCGAAGGAAATAGGCAAATTTTCGGGCCGAAACCCAAGGGTTTCGGCCCGAAACGTTGCCTATTTCCATTGTTCCTTCTCCAGCATTTTTGTCTACCCATTTTTCCACGTTTCGGTTTAGTTTATTGTTGCGTGTGCAGTGGCACGATATTGTCGCGATAAGGTGCAGTGAAAAGCTTTCGTTGCGAGCTAACCAGCCAGCGGAAAGACAATACGTGATTACAATCGAGCCATTTGCAGTGTTTCAGATACATGATAAAGGGAAAAGCGTTTAGCGCAAGGTAAAGCCAGCAAAGATAGTCCGAGGGTCACCAATGAGTTAAGGGCCTGTCCCACCAGCATGCAACTCCATGCGATGAGCGCGATCAAACTAGAAGCGGGGGCCGCGCGGAGGTCGGGTGATCCCCCGTACAGGGCCGTTCCCACCAGCATGCGCCTGCATGCGGCAAGCGCGACCAAACCGGCAGCGGGGGCCGCGCGGAGGTCGGGTGAGTGGCGCAACGCGGCGCAAAGTGAGGCGAACTTGGAGCAAAGTCTTAAAGGTAAGTTCGCCAGGACGGAGAGGGGCACAGAGGCGCACACACAGAGGGCCACGAACAGAGAGGGTCACGGAGGCACCTACAGAGAGGGTCACGGAGGCACCTACAGAGAGGGTCACGGAGGCACGATGTCGAGGCGGTGTGTAATGCGTCGAGGCGACTGCGAGCCGACAAGCCGTTGCCGCGCGGAATTTTTGAACATGGTCAGTTTTTCGGAGCCCCGCGCGGTGTGGGGACGAACTCCGCACAATTCCGCACGGCTCCGGCGATCGAAGTGGGACCGGCCCCGCGACGCTGGACGGCTCAAGCCACCACGTTAGGTCGCGCTCATCGCATGGAGTTGCATGCTGGTCGGACAGGCCCTTTAGGTTAATAGCTCAGCACCACTCTCTGGTTGTGGTGGGATGTTTTCAGTTGCCTGATAACAGCTGGGAACAAACTGGATAAGGTGACGTGTCGGGTCGGGACCCCTTCTTCAGACTGATGGGTCTGATGTCTGAAGGGGGGGGGGTCCCGACCCGAAACGTCACCTGTCCACGTTCCACGCTCTTTGTGTCCATTAGTGTATCTGCAGTCATTTGTTTCTGCAACTTAACTGTGGACATTTCGATAGAAATCGCTGGAAAGCTACAGGGGGTTTATCGCCCCGGATCGCATCGTGTTACACTGTGAGCAGGAGAAAGCGTGGCACTCGGGAGATTTCTTCAACTCGAGGGCCGGCTTCTGTCTGGTTAGAAAGCCTCATTAATTTAAAACGTCACTGTGTTAAATTCAGTGATATGTTAACACAACAGCACATGTTTTAAACAGCGCACTCAAGTAGTTTGTGGGTGGCCTGTAAGTGCTTTGTCTCATTTATCTAGATGACAAGCAACAAATGTGCTTGATATGAAATTAATTGGGCAAGATTAGAACCGTTTCTGCGGTCAATAGGCAATAGGTGCAGGAGTTGGCCCCTTCGAGCCAGCCGAGAGTAGGCCATTCGGCCTTTCGAGCCAGCACCGCCATTCTCAGTGATCGTGGCTGATCATCCCCAATCTGTACCCCCGTTCCTGCCTTCTCCCCGCATCCCCTTGACTCCGCTATCTTTAACAGCCCTATTTAAAGGGCCTGTCACACTTGGCTATTATTTTGGCGTCAACGTCATTGTCTGACGTTCCAGGGTCATTTTGAACATGTCAAAATTCAGCGGCGACTAAAACAAATGTTGCGACACTTGAAGAAAGGCCGCGCGCCAATACGCCATCACGCCGTGTCGCCACCGCGGCCTTTTCGGTGGCCTGACGCCGACAGTCGCTGAAAGGATCGCCAAGTGGGACAGGCCCCTGAATCTCACTTGAAAGTATCCAGAGAATTGGCCTTCTGAGGCAGAGAATTCCACACATTCACAACTCTCTGGGTGAATATTTTTCTTCCACATCTCCGTTCTAAATGGACTCCCGCTTATTCTTAAACTGTGGCACATCAGACAAAATAAAAGCACAGGGTAGGCGTGGATTTACTTGAAAGAAGGTCTCTATTGGCTGTATGCGTGAATACAGGAGATTTGTTCCGAATTTCACCGGTGTTATGGGGAGAAGGCAGGAGAATGGGGTTAGGAGGGTGAGGTAGATCAGATTGAATGGCAGAACAGACTTGATGGGCCGAATGGCCTCATTCTACACTTATCACTTATCTTATGGTTTAAGTTGTAGCAATTCAACGCCTGTGTCTGTGTTAATGGTGCATGGTTTAGTTTAAAATCATAGGGTCATACACCATGGAAACAGGCCCTAATCTCCCTCATCGACCAACATGCCCCATTTACACCGGTCCCACCTGCCTGCGCTTGGCCCACATCCCTCTAAACCTGTCCTATCCATGTACCTGTCCAAATGTTTCTTAAATGTCGGGATGGTCCCAGCCTCAACTACCTCCTCCGGCAGCTTGTTCCATGAACCCACCGCCCTCTGTGTGAAAAAGTTACCCCTCAGGTTCCTATTAAATCTTCCCCCCCCCCCTTACCTTAAACCTAAGTCCTCTAGTTTGTTTGGAGCTGTTAAGCCCCTGTCCCACTGTACAAGATAATTCTAGAGATCTCGCAAGTTTTCCCCCTGATTCGAACTCGGAGAATGTCCGTAGCGGGTCTGTAGGAGTTCGTACGAGTAAACAGTAACAATTTTTTTTCATCACGAGTATTTTTTTACACGTGGACATTTTTCACAGTGTTGAAAAAACGTCACGAGTTTACCGGATTTCCCGAGTACTTACCGTTACGCGTACAAGCCGCAACGAGGCATCCACGAACTTGAGTTACCTCGTGCAGTGGGACAGGGGCTTTAGTTAGATCAGATTGCCTTAGTTTGGAGATACAGCGTGGAAATGGGCCCTTTGGCCCACCGAGTCATTTTGTTGCGTGCTAACCAGCCAGCGGAACGACAATACATGATTACAATCGAGCCGCCCACAGCGTACGGATACACGGTAAGGGAATAACGTTTAGTGCAAGGTAAAGTCTGATCAAAGATAGTCTCTCTCCCCTGACTCAGTCCCAAGATGGGTCTCGGCCTAAAATGCCACTTAGATTCAGATTCAGATTCAATTTTAATTGTCATTGTCAGTGTACAGTACAGAGACAACGAAATGCATTGACAACGAAATGCACATATTCCTTCTCCCCAGAGATACTGCCTGTCCCACTGAGTTTAGTTTAGTGATGCAGCGTGGAAACAGGCCCGTCGGCCCACCGGGTCCGCACCAACCAGCGATCCCCACACACTAACACCATCCTACGCACACTCGGGACAATTTACATTTATACCAAGCCAATTAACCTACAAGACTGCATGTCTTTGGAGTGTGGGAGGAAACCGAAGATCTCGGAGTAAAACCCAACGCAGGTCACGGGGAGAACGTGCAAACTCCGTACAGACAGCGCCCGTAGTCATAGAAACATAGAAACATAGAAAAATAGGTGCAGGAGTAGGCCATTCGGCCCTTCGAGCCCGCACCGCCATTCAATGTGATCATGGCTGATCATCCAACTCAGTATCCCGTACCTGCCTTCTCCCCATACCCCCTTATCCCTTTAGCCACAAGTGCCACATCTAACGCCCTCTTAAATATAGCCAATGAACTGGCCTCAACTACCTTCTGTGGCAGAGAATTCCAGAGACTCACCACTCTCTGTGTAAAGAATGTTTCGGTCCTAAAGGAATTCCCCCTTATCCTTAGACTGTGACCCCTTGTTCTGGACTCCCCCAACATCGGGAACAATCTTCCAGCATCTAGCCTGTCCAACCCCGTAAGAATTTTGTAAGTTTCTACAACATCCCCCCTCAATCTTCTAAATTCCAGCGAGTACATAGTCAGGATCGAACCCGGGATTCGCTGTAAGGCGGCAAGTCCAGCGCGCCGCACCGAGTTACTCCAGCCCGTTGCCTCATGAAGTATAGATGCACGGCTCTCTGCAATCTCCCACAACCCTGGGGCGCACCAGTTGCCAGAATTTAAAAAAATCGGTGCACTCGTGGGAATTGGCAGGAGTCGCCGGAGGTCTGCTCTTCGAGGAAGTGGAGGCAACGCTATCCTTTCTTGGCCCCGGTACCATTGTGGTTGATGCGACACGCACCGGGGAACTTGCCAATTATCTGTGTAACATCGGTAACACTTGTCAAGTGTAACATGTTGATAAAGATGCATGCATGTTTCACAGCTAGCTGTCGTGCCTTCACGTAAAAGACATGCCAAGCAGGCGTGCACATCCCTATGTTGAACAGTAGGTGGTGTGCGCATGAAACAGAAGGTCACCGTGTGTGTGGACAAAGTACACAATGAGACAAATGAGAGATACAAAGCTCAGAGATACAGGACAATGAGGGAGCATCGGGCAGTTTTAATAGCCTTTATTTAAAATTTCCAACTGTTAGAAACATAGAAACATAGAAAAATAGGTGCAGGAGTAGGCCATCCGGCCCTTCGAGCCTGCACTGCCATTCAATGTGATCATGGCTGATCATCCAACTCAGTATCCCGTACCTGCCTTCTCTCCATACCCTCTGATCCCTTTAGCCACGAGTGCCACATCTAACTCCCTCTTAAATATAGCCAATGAACTGGCCTCAACTACCTTCTGTTGCAGAGAATTCCAGAGACTCACCACTCTCTGTGTAAAGAATGTTTTCCTCATCTCGGTCCTAAAGGAATTCCCCCTTATCCTTAGACTGTGACCCCTTGTTCTGGACTCCCCCAACATCGGGAACAATCTTCCAGCATCTTGCTTGTCCAACCCCTTAAGAATTTTGTAAGTTTCTATAAGATCCCCCCTCAATCTTCTAAATTCCAGCGAGTACAAGCCGAGTCTATCCAATCTTTCCTCATATGAAAGTCCTGACATCCCAGGAATCAGTCTGGTGAATCTTCTGTGTACCCCCTCTATGGCAAGGATGTCTTTCCTCAGATTTGGAGACCAAAACTGTACGCAATACTCCAGGTGTGGCCTCACCAAAACCCTGTACAACTGCAGTAGAACCTCCCTGCTCCTATACTCAAATCCCTGCTCCTATACTCAAATCCTTTCGCTATGAAAGCTAACATACCATTCGCTTTCTTCACTGCCTGCTGCACCTGCATGCCTACTTTCAATGACTGGTGTACCATGACACCCAGGTCTCGTTGCATCTCCCCTTTTCCTAATCTGCCACCATTCAGATAATTGTCTACCCTCATGTTTTTGCCACCAAAGTGGATAACCTCACATTTATCCACATTATACTGCATCTGCCATGCATCTGCCCATTCACTCAGCCTATCCAAATCACCCTGCAGCCTCCACTGGTGTTATTCAGTGGCGCAGCGGTAGAGTTGCTGCCTTACAGCGCCGGAGACCCAGGTTCCATCCTGACTACGGGCGCCATCTTTGTACATTCTTCCCATGAACGTGTGTGTTTTCCCCGGTTTTCTCCCACACTCCTTCTTCTTAGGGCCCCCCCCCCCCCCCCTCAGTCATGGCTGACCATGGGTATCTCCAGGGTTGGTGGACGCCTGTGCGTGACTTTGTTTAACGTGGGGAGACTGGTGCACAGACAGCCACCCCACGGTCCTTGACAGATCTGGGTCAGGATCCAGTGGCATGGAGTCCAAGACGACCGGGGACCCTTTTCTGCCGCAGCCTTCATCCATCCGCCTTCCCAGCCGTTGTGACGCTCCACTAAGGTCAGCCACCGTCCTCTGCCTGTTCCGCCGTTGAGGTCTTGGTTGGATTGGCTCTTTGTCAGAGACCTCCCCCTCGACCTTACCGCCATGGGTGGCCCCACCAGGAGCATCGCTCCAGACGGCATCGCTCTCAGGTCCACACGAGCTTCTCCACCAGTGCTGCACGAAGCGATCGCTAAAACACAGCTTAAAATATCACAAGTCTTAGTCCAGTTATATCCACTGACCTGGCCTCCACAGCCTTCTGTGGCAATGAATTCCACAGATTCACCACCCTCTATGACTAGAGAAATTCCTCCTCATCTCCTTCCTATTAGACAATGGACACTAGGTGCAGGAGTAGGCCATCCGGCCCTTCGAGCCAGCACCGCCATTCAATGTGATCATGGCTGATCATCCCCAATCAGTACCCCGTTCCTGCCTTCCCCCCATATCCCCTGACTCCGCTATCTTTAATGGAAAGCCCTTTCATTCTGAGGCTGTGCCCTCTCGTCCCAGACTCCCCCACGAGTGCAGGGGTGGGGAACCTGCGGCCTTCTAAGCCATTAAGTGCGTCCTTTTAGACAATAGACAATAGGTGCAGGAGTAGGCCATTTGGCCCTTCGAGCCAGCACCGCCATTCAATGTGATCATGGCTGACCATCCCCAATCCGTACCCCGTTCCTGCCTTCTCCCCATAGCCCCTGACTCCGCTATTTTTAAGAGCCCTATCTAGCTCTCTCTTGAAAGCATCCAGAGAACCCGCCTCCACCGCCCTCTGAGGCAGAGAATTCCACAGACTCACCACTCTCTGTGAGAAATTTTGAATGAATCCAAATTTTGTAGAACAAATCTTTTTATTAATATTAATATGTTTTTGTTCGTCTCTTATTATTTTTATTTTAATCACAAAATGAACGTATTTAAAATACCAAAGAGTAAAAAAAGATACAACGAAAAAATCCTCCTCGACTGACGGCCACAATTAAAACATTAGTAAGTCATGAGGGCTATTTTAACAAAATAATGTACATTTTGAAGTAACATAGAAACCTAGAAATTCGGTGCAGGAGTAGGCCATTCGGCCCTTCGAGCCTGCACCGCCATTCAATATGATCATGGCTGATCATCCAACTCAGTATCCCGTACCTGCCTTCTCTCCATACCCTCTGATCCCCTTAGCCACAAGGGCCACATCTAACTCCCTCTTAAATATAGCCAATGAACTGGCCTCAGCTACCCTCTGTGGCAGAGAGTTCCAGAGACCCACCACTCTCTGTGTGAAAAAAGTCCTTCTCATCTCGGTCCTAAAGGATTTCCCCCTTATCCTTAAGCTGTGACCCCTTGTCCTGGACCTCCCCAATATATCTAAGTATATCAAATTTAATTTTCTTGGATGCGGCCTTGTTAGATTACAGCTAACTTAATGAGGCCTTCCAACATGACAAGGTTTCCCACCCCTAAACTAGTGGATACATCGACTGGAAATACCCAGGCTTTTCACTATTAACATATAACCATATAACTATATAACAATTACAGCACGGAAACAGGCCTTCTCAGCCCTTCAAGTCCGTGCCGAACAACTTTTTTCCCTTAGTCCCACCTGCCTGCACTCATACCATAACCCTCCATACCCTTCTCATCCATATGCCTATCCAATTTATTTTTAAATGATCCCAACGAACCTGCCGCCACCACTTCCACTGGAAGCTCATTCCACACCGCTACCACTCTCTGAGTAAAGAAGTTCCTCCTCATGTTACCCCTAAACTTCTGTCCCTTAATTCTAAAGTCATGTCCTCGTGTTTGAATCTTCCCTACCCTCAATGGGAAAAGCTTGTCCACATCAACTCTGTCTATCCCTCTCATCACTTTAAAGACCTCTATCAAGTCCCCCCCTTAACCTTCTGCGCTCCAGAGAATAAAGACCTAACTTATTCAACCTATCTCTGTAACTTAGCTGTTGAAACCCAGGCAACATTCTAGTAAATCTCCTCTGTACCCTCTCTATTTTGTTGACATCCTTCCTATAATTGGGCGACCAAAATTGTACACCATACTCCAGATTTGGTCTCACCAATGCCTTGTACAATTTAACATTACATCCCAGCTTCCCAGCTATTGAGCAAGTGTCAACGAGGTCCCCCCACTCCCCTTCCCTCCTCCGCCCCCCTCCCCCCCCCCTCCCCCCTCATCCTTCTAAACTCCAGTGAGTTGAGGCCTAGTGATGTCTAACGCTCCATTTCTCCTGATGCTTGATGGTGGCGCTGACCCTCAGCACTCGCTGGAGGCGTCAGTCTCTATCAGTGGCGTGGCTTGCCCTACCTTCACGGTCCACCTCTTAATTAACTCCACTTAACGTTAATTGTTCCCACGGGGAACTAACTTCCAGGTTATTAATTAAACGTCTGCAGAGCAAGTGCTGATTAGAGAGGGAGGCGGGGAGTGGGGGGGGACACCAGTCCCTTTGCAAGCATCTTTGCTCGAAAATTGCAGACTGTTTTGAAAGGGAGCTTCCAAATTACACCGTTGCCATTCAGAGATCAGAGAGGGGCGGTGGGTGTACGGAACGAGCTGCCGGAGGAGGTAGTTGAGGCAGGGACTATCCCCAACGTTCAAGAAACAGTTAGACAGGTACATGGATAGGACGGGTTTGGAGGGATCTGGGCCAGACGCAGGCAGGTGGGACTAGCGTGTAGCTGGGATCTTGTTGGCCGGCGTGGGCAAGCTGGGCCGCTGTGTCACTCGATGACTCTGTGACTCCAAACGCCCTATTGCTCATTTTGTTATACATGAGAGCAACTTCACCCACACTGAGGAAACACAAGGAGGTAGAACCTCTCTCTATGACCGACCCGAAAGCAAAAAATGTTGCCAGCAGTCCAGTTTGATAAGTGTCGCGCGGTTTGGATTAGAAACATAGAAACATACTAACATAGAAATTAGGTGCAGGAGTAGGCCATTCGGCCCTCCGAGCCTGCACCGCCATTCAATATGATCATGGCTGATCATCCAACTCCTTAAGTCCTAAGGGGTCTTGGATAGACTCGGCTTGTACTCGCTGGAATTTAGAAGATTGAGGGGGGATCTTACAGAAACTTACAAAATTCTTAAGGGGTTGGACAAGCTAGATGCTGGAAGATTGTTCCCGATGTTGGGGGAGTCCAGAACAAGGGGTCACAGTCTAAGGATAAGGGGGAATTCCTTTAGGACCGAGATGAGGAAAACATTCTTTACACAGAGAGTGGTGAGTCTCTGGAATTCTCTGCCACAGAAGGTAGTTGAGGCCAGTTCATTGGCTATATTTAAGAGGGCATTAGATGTGGCCCCTTGTGGCTAAAGGGATCAGGGGGTATGGAGAGAAGGCAGGTACAGGATACTTAGTTGGATGATCAGCCATGATCACATTGAATGGCGGTGCAGGTTCGAAGGGCCGAATGGCCTACTCCTGCACCTATATTTCTATGTTTCTATGTTTCTATGTTTGGTAGGTCAGACTAGGGCAGCAAGGACGAATCTCACCCTGGCCACTCCCTCTTCTCCCCTCTCCCGTCAGGCAAGAGGTACAGAAGTGTGAAAACGCTCACCTCCAGATTCAGGGACGAGTTTCTTCCCCAGCTGTTCCCCAACTGGACCATCCCACCAACAGCTGGAGTTCTCCTGACTTCCATCTGCCTCATTGGAGACCTTTGAGCTGTCTTTAATTGGACTTTCCTGGACTCTATCTGTAAATTGTCCATAGTGTGCCTGGGATGATGTTAGCGTTTGCGGGGATCGCTTGGCAGCGCGGACTCGGTGGGCCGAGTGTTCGGTTTCCGCGCTGTATCTCCAAACTAAACTCGACAGAAAAACTAAGCTAAACTTCAGAATGAGGGGTAAGCCATTTAGAACGGAGACGAGGGAACACTTTTTCTCACAGAGAGTGGTGAGTCTGTGGAATTCTCTGCCTCAGAGGGCGTTGGAGGCCGGTTCTCTGGATACTTTCAAGAGAGAGCTAGATAGGGCTGTTAAAGATAGCGGAGTCAGGGGATAGGGGGGGAAGGCAGGAACGGGGTACTGATTGAAGATGATCAGCCATGATCACATTGAATGGCGGTGCTGGCTCGAAGGGCCGAACGGCCGACTCCTGCACCTATTGTCTATTGTCTAAGACGGGAACGGGGTACTGATTGTGGATGATCACATTGAATGGCGGTGCTGGCTCGAAGGGCCGATTGCCCTACTCCTGCACCTATTGTCTATTGTCTAAGACGGGAACGGGGTACTAACCACATAACCATATAACAATTACAGCACGGAAACAGGCCTTCTCGGCCCTTCCAGTCTGTGCCGACCATTTATTTTCCCCTCGTCCCATCTACCTGCACTCAGACCATACCCCTCCATTCCCTTCCCGTCCTTATACCTATCCTGATTGGGGATGATCAGCCATGATCACATTGAATGGCGGTGCTGGCCTGAAGGGCCGAATGCCCTACTCCTGCACCCATTGTCTATTGTCTAAGACAGGAACGGGGTACTGATTGGGGATGATCAGCCATGATCACATTGAATGGCGGTGCTGGCCTGAAGGGCCGAATGGCCTACTCCTGCACCTATTGTCTATTGTCTAAACGTAAATATACCCAAATCGACTTCAACATTATAAAAGGGAGGGTTTTGGAAGTGGTTACAAAAGCGATTCGTGAGTTGGAATAGAACCGGCAATCTGCATCCTCCCAGCCACTACACCAGGGTTCCCCCCCAGCTGGTTCGAATGTAACCCAGGGACAATGATGAGGGAGACGGTGGCCGCTCGGCTCTCCAATAAATCACCGCAGCCCAACGTCTCCGCTCTGCACGAACTTCCTGCCTGCCTGCGCTGAAGGAACTGAGCGACGCTCCATGTCAAGGGTGGGAATCCAGGATGTTGTCCAGCTTTCTACGAGCCGGCAGCTGGGAACCGCGCCACCGTTTAGTTTTAGTTCATTTTTCATTCAGTTCAGAGATGCGGCGCGTAAAAAAAGGGGCAGCGTCGGCCCACCGAGAGAGTCCGCACCGACCAGCAATCACCCCCTACAGACACACACACACACACGCTAGGGACAATATCTTTTTTAAATTATTACACCAATTCAATTCAATTCAACTTTAACGCCATTGCACAGATACAAGTATAGGTACAACAAAATGCAGTTTAACGTCAGTTCGTAGTGATAGCAATATAGAAAAATAGATACAGAATGCAGACAATGTGGACGGAGAGACTGGAGAAATCTATCGGCGAGACTCCGAGTTCAGCAGTGTGATGGTGTTATTGTAGAAGCTGTTCCTCATCCTACTAGTGCGGGACCTGAGGCTCCTGTACCGCCTCCCTGATGGTAGGGGGGCAAACAGTCCATGGTTTGGGGTGGGAGGGGTCCTCGATGATCTTCCCGGCCCGCTTCAGACACCGTTTTGGGTGGAGGGCGTCCATGGCAGGGAGCGGGGCACCGATGATGTACTGGGCGGTTTTCACCACCCGTTGTAGTGCCTTCCTGTCTGCCACGGTGCAACTGCTGCACCACACCGTAAAGCAGGTGGTCGGGATGCTCTCGATGGAGCAGCGGTAAAAGTTGGTCGGGATCTGGGGGGGGGGGGACAGGTGGGCTTTTTTGAGTCTCCTGCATACCTGTACCAGCCAATTAACCTGCACACCTGTACATCTCTGGAGTGTTCGGGGGGGGGGGGTCCAAAGATCTCGGAGAAAACCCACCCAGGTGACGGGGAGAGCGTGCAAACTCCGTACGGACAGGCACCCGTAGTCAGGATGGAACCCGGGTCCCTGGCGCTGTGAGGCAGCAACTCTACCGCTGCGCCACCGTGATTGCGAAGATTCTTTAGTCACAGCACGGAAACAGACCCTTCGGCCCACCGAGTCCATGCCGACCATCGATCACCTGCTTATGCTAATGTGGCAATAACTCCCTTTTATTTATTTCTGCCACATTCACATCAATTACGCCACCCCCCCCCCCCCCATCAAGACGCTTCCAGCTGCCTACATGCTCTAAGCAGTTTATGAGCAATTTGTCCACCAACCTGTACGTCTTTGGGATGTGTGAGAGAACTGCCCAGGGCCAAGTCAATTGGATATTTTTTAAAGGTGGACATGGGCAGACTCTTGGGACCAGAGGGCACAGCCACAGAATAAAAGGACGTTCCATTAGGAAGGAGATGAAGAGGAATTTCTTTAGCCAAAGGGTGGTGCATCTGTGGAATTCATTGCCACAGAAGGCTGTGGAGGCCAAGTCGTTGGATATTTTTAAGGCAGAGATAGATACATTCCAGATTAGTACGGGTGTGGGCAAGAGAGTGGGGTTGAGAGGGGAAGATAGATTCGAGCGGCAGGGCTTGTGCGCTCTGGAATTTAGAAGGATGAGAGGGGATCTTATTGAAACATGTAAGATTATTAAGGGTTTTGGACATGCTAGAGGCAGGAAACATGTTTCCGATGTTGGGGGAGTCCAGAACCAGGGGCCACAGTTTAAGAACGGAGATGAGAAAAAACTTTTTTCACACGTAGAGTTGTGAGTCTGTGGTATTCTCTGCCTCAGAGGGCGGTGGAGGCCGGCTCTCTGGATGCCTTCAAGCGAGAGTTAAGCCCTGTCCCACTGTACAAGTTCATTCAAGAGCTCTCCCGAGTTTAAAAAAAAAATCAAACTGGTGGTAAGCACGTAGAATGTACGTCAGAGTTCGGGGACGTCAATTCGCGGCTCGTAACGCTAACGGCAGGTACTCGGGGAGGAAACGCGGTAAGCTCGGGAGGACTGGTGAAGATTTTCCGACATGTTGAAAAATGTCCACGAGAGCCCCGAGTACCGACGAGCGGCCATTACCGTAAATCTCCGAGTTCGAATCGGGGCAAACTCGGGAGAGCTCTTGGAATGAACTCGTACAGTGGGACAGGGCTTTTAGATAGGGCTCGTAATGAGAGCGGAGTGAGGTGGATTTGGAGAGAAGGCAGGAACAGGGGGTACTGAGTTGGGGACGATCAGCACAATCACAATTGAATGGCGGTGCTGGCTCGAAGGGCAATTCGCCCATTGAACTATAGATCAGCCATGATTGAATAGAGTGGGTGGTTGAGCAGCCTATTCTGCTCTGACAACTTATCGAAACTTATAACAGCAGCTTATGCACCCTGCAGAGAGAAAAATACAACCCCAAGTGTGCGTGGTATTTATCTCTGAACGCACCTTGGCAGGCACGGTTTCAGATTCAGTTTCTGGCGATTTTAGAATTAGTCTTTCCCTCGTCTCGTCGCCTAGACAGGTGGCCACACATTAAAAAAAAATAAAATTGGCGCAAGGCGATGTGGGCAAAGTCGATGCCCGAGAGAGTCACAGACTGCTGGAGTTAACTCAGCCGGAGGAAGGATTGGCTGACGCTTCGGGTCGAGACCCTTCTTCATACTGAGGGGACAGAGGAAACCACGAGATACAGGCGTAGATGGAGACGTCGCCAATCCTTCTCTCCAGAGACGCTGCCTGTCCCACTGAGTCTTGTGTCTGTATCATCGATTAAATGGCGTCATGTTGGGGA